>JAMBLF010001777.1:0-38018 GCA_030578115.1 Leucoptera coffeella
CCATTTTTCTGACTTAATCTAAAGTGTTATTTGTAAAATAACACATTATCTTAAAAATCTCATAAGGATCACTTACAACATAATGTGCAACTCAATTACAATACTTTTACAATATATAGATAACAATATTTCATTTAAAAAAAATACCTAGATGCATGAACACTTTTTTTTTTCATAGAATTATTACGAAATTGGTTTCTCTTTTGCACTTTACTCTCTTCTATCACCCCAGATAGATATATCCGACGATTTTATATGTTTAGTCGACGTGGGATATTCTAGAGTCCACTACGTATACGTCGTCAACAAAATGTCTTCATCAATCCCTACAATAGTACTGAGGGATCTCTCTATTCATTTATGGTTTAGAACACTATTGCTGCCTCGTGCAATCAATATACGGCGGAGGTGGGGTCTCAGATCTAGAGCCTACAGGTACGTTTAGAGCCCTATCAGGCAACGATAACTGTCTGTGCAACACTGGACTTGCCACGGTAGGGTTAATAACCGTAGACCATAACAAATTAGCTCTAATCTCGTTATCTTCACTAAACCTTCTACTTCTACGACGTTTGCAGCGACATCTGCATAAACGCATCACGATGTACGTAACTACTATACCGAAGCCAAACCCAACTTCTAAACCAAGTATGAAAGCGTGGAGGGGCGGAAAATTCACTCTTTTTACTTCAGTTGGTAATTCGCTTTTAGGCCGCACTGGCATCGTTTCAACTGTGATGTTCCAAACTTTTTTCACGTCTACCTCTTTGGGCTCTTCCTTTTCGTTTATCATTTTTTCGAACATTTTCGGCGCCATTTTACTGCATTTTTTGTTGTATTCTATACCTTTTTCCTGTAGCCAATTTTCCACGGATAAAAACTCGCTGTCACAGGTCAAAAAGTCATTGTAAAGTTCGACGCGCTGGAGCCGTCTAAGAGGTTTTAACACGTCCACGTTGAATGAAAGCATGTAGTTCTCGCTCAAGTCCAGTTTCCTCAAATTGGGAAGTCTTGTGAATAATCTGTCGTACAACACCCTTATTCTGCAGTTTCTTAGATTGAGAATCTGAAAAAAGTAACATAATGATTACGGCATGGGGTCCCATCCCATACTATTTTTTTCGACCAAAACTTGAAGCATCAATAGGTGGCGCTATAAGTCATCAAACACCGATAAAAAAATAATTATTGAAAAATTTTGCGATTTTTAGCTATATTCATACATAATTCATCATGATATGTGATAATATGAATTTATGTACTTACTAGTGAGTAATGGAAAGTGTGGATATCAATTTATAAATAATAAAGTAAGTAAAAATTATTTAATCCTGCCATCTAGTCAATACTTGTAGAAGCAACATTTTTCTATTCGAAAGCAGATGTCGCTGTGTATTGGCGGTTAGTATAACTACCTATAAATAAATGTATTCAGTACATATTACATAGTTATGATTTCAAAAATATCTAAAATACAAACGGAATACAAGGTCACAGACTTTTATAGGCAGGCAGTCGTACGAAAAATGTAAATGTCTCGATTCCCATACAGATTTCTTTTGAACCTGATATATTTCTATTATACGGCCAATTATTAGTTTATGTGTTATGTAATGTCAATAATGTTTTTGCTAAAATATTGGGTAGGTATATTTGAATCGCGCTTATGAAAAATTATGATGTGTAGTTGTGATCATAAATATAGGATAGATATAGTTCTATCACCGAAGTTAAGCAACGCGGGCGTGGGAAGTAATTGGATGGGTGACCATTTAAATTCCTCACGTGCTGTTGTTTTGGTGAAATAACCTGGTTTGGTTATGTAAGGACTTAGTTAATCACCTATTACATTGGTTATCAGGTAACGATTGGGTTTCGATTGACTTAGATTGCAAAAAACTTAGTTGCCACTCAACATCTGACTACCCCGAAAGGGATGTGAATGCATATTTTGCACATAGGTTTTTTGTGTTCGTCTGTCGGGTAACGACGGGGATCGGGGATCAATCGGGGTCGGCGGCGGCGGCGACATAATGTGAACACAGTATTCTGTACCTATTCAGGATTATAATACTATAAACAGAGATCCCGCGCACTCGTAGATTGGGTAGGCATAGTTTACGCGAGAGCATTGAGCGAAGCGGCGCACGCGGCAGCCCCCGCCACCCTCGCCGAGAGCGCTGCAAGTCGCTCTCTGCTCTACGGGCACTAATAAATGTAAATAATAGGTATCGCTGAGAATCAGCGTTCCATCCAAAATAGACTTTATTACGAATGCAGAAAAAATATTTTCCATTTGCACATTTCAATAAAATGCAATAGGTATGCATTTTGTATTTCATTTTGGCATGTTTTTGTACTGTAAACAGCTGTCAATATCTAATCATATTATGATGATGCAAAATTAGACTTTATTGTATTAGAATTTTAAAACTAATTTTCAATTTTATGCATTTGCAATATTTAAAATGCAATAGGTATTAATTTTATATTTCTTTTCATTTGCGTGGCGTGGTCACTATGTATGTAGGTATATAGCGTTAAAACTAATCGACTTATTTAATCGAATAAAAAGAGAATGATTAAAATGTGCATTGCTAGATCTATATAAGTATACAAGTACATATATAAAACATTAATATAAAATTAACTACTGAAATATAATGATAATATATTTTTATATAGGTTGCGAAGGTAATTTATAGTGGCAAAGTGGAAGGAAGATTATTATTGAGTCAATCCTTTCTAGGCAGGTGTAGGTAGCGTGAAGAATAGAAGAGCATGTATGAAAATGTTTATGAGTGTGAGTGAAGCAAGAGCAAACAGGCGTAAATATACGTATGTACCTATGTAACGAATAATAATAATAGTCTAAGTAATAATAGTTTTTTATTTAATCTAAACATTTTTTTCTAAATTAGAAGCGCTGAAAAGCGGCTGTAACCCAGTGGGTAAGACCTCGGACTTCGTATGAGAAAGGTCCTAGGTTCGAATCCCAACTCCGGCATGTACCAATGAATGAAATTTAAATATGTGTTTTTCATTTACGTACAAATTTACAGACGCTAACGGTGAGGGAAAACATCGTGAGGAAACCTGCCTATTTCTCAGGATAGGTAATAGTCAGTGCCTATATACGGCGATACGGTTCACTACCTATCACGTTGGGTGCTGTCTATCTAGTGATACGCGGGATTCGAATGACCCATACCTAACATGCCTTCGAAATTTCGGAGAAGGGCATTCAAGCCTCTGACTACCCCGCCATAATAAAAACGGGAGTGTGTATACACAAGTCGTAAAGCGTATGTTTTTTTCTTTCTATCGGTACACTATTTCGTTTAAAAATCAATTCTATTATATATATTTCGAAGGCATATTCGATAGAAAGAAAATTTTATTATTATATATCCGGAACGTCCTGAGCTTCAGCGCAGTTGGGATGATGTGCTTTGTAGGAAGAGGGTTGCTTGTTTGATTGAGGCCAGCGAGGGTGTGGATCTAGCACGTTTAAGGGCGGCTACAAGGCCAGAGTCGGGGGCGTGGTTGCACGCTCTGCCGTCACCACATATGGGAACGCTGCTTGACGACAGTTCTCTCAGGGTGGCGGTGGCTCTGAGGTTGGGCTCGGCGGTGTGTGAGCCACATCCTTGCATTTGTGGTGAGCAGGTGGATGTGAGAGGACTTCATCCTCTAAAATGTTCTAGGTGTGTCGGTCGTTTTCCTCGCCATCATGCGTTAAATGACATTATCCGGAGAGCACTTGTTTCGGCAAATGTGCCCTGTGTGTTGGAGCCACCTGGCCTCAGTCGGACCGATGGTAAGCGGCCTGATGGCTTGACGTTGGTGCCCTGGGAGAAGGGTCGGTGCCTTTTGTGGGACGCAACGTGTGTAGACACGTATGCTGCGTCTCACCTACCAACTACGGTTAGTTCTGCTGGTTCGGCTGCTGAGGCGGCAGCCCGCCAAAAACATGTTAAATACGCGGCTCTAAAATCTGCCTATTTGTTTGTGCCAGTGGCTTTTGAAACGTCTGGGGTTTGGGGGGAGGAGGCGGTTTCTTTTGTGGCTAGCATAGGCAAAAGGCTTAGGGATCGTGGTTTGGATAGACGCTCCGGGGAATTTTTGGCCCAGAGGTTGTCGTTGGCAAACCAGCGGGGTAACGCTGCTAGTGTGCTGGGGGCTTTTGCTTCTGGGTGCTAAATTCGGCACACTAGTAGCGCTGTGTAAATTTTTACTGTTTGTTAGATTTAAGTTTTTATTTGTTTTAATTTGTACATATTTAGTTTTATTTTGATTAAAGTATTCAATTTAAATAAGTTATAATAAAAAATTAAACATTTATATTTATATATATATATATATATATATATATATATATATATATATATATATATATATATATATATATATATATATATATCACTAGTATACACTTCACAGTGAACCTTTACAATCTTCCTCAAAATGTAAACAAGTTCGGATTTTATCTTTTAGTTTCTACCTAGCTAGGTACTACGCACCTAAACACAAGTCACGCACACTCGCGCGATAAGGCGCGGCGTCTGTCTGTGGTCGAGGTAGTCGCGCGCGTCGCTTGATTTCGATTTATAAATGAATAGGTAGGTATAACTTACATTCATGGGAGGAATGGGGCTACGTGATTTCTGCCACCCCTCTAGGGAGAAGCGGGCGTGACGCATATGTACGTAATTCTATTTCATAAATATGTATACGTACGTGTATGCGCTCACTGCTAAGATAGTACCTACTTTTACCGGTCTGCATCCCTCAGTCGCCTTTTGCGACACCTACACGGAGGGTGTCAAACTGTATTCGAGAAACACGGATTAATTATCCATTTAAATTCTATAATATATTGTAGGTATTCCAGAATACTCATGAGGATTAGGTATTTATTTAGGTGAACTCTTTGACCAAATGTAACTGCCTATAGTAATCTAATAATCTCAATCTAATAATATAATGCAAAGCAAATTAAACTGGCTTACTATTTATTTTGGGCGATGGGTTGGCAACCCCTCACACGTGACAGAATTATATTATCTGTGCCCGTGACTTGATTGATATTGATGCTGGCATACCACTTTATTAAATTTACATACCTACTTAATTTTATAGAAACACCTTAGTATTTTATTATCTGTGACCTTATGAATCGAAAATAAACCATAAAATGAGCAAACAGACATGCTGTATTTGTAATTTTATATATTAGTTAAAAGTACTGAGAAAAGGGGATGTAAGGAGTACCTGTAATTGGCAACCATGTATGCAAAGGTGTTAAAGAGGCGAACGTGGCATGCCAGGATCAGGAGAAATGGGGCTACGTAATCTCTGTCACCCCTCTAAGGGGAAGCGGGCGTGACGCGTATGTATATATATGTAATTCTAATTCATGACATAATATTATGTATGCGTACTTATATGCGTTCATGACCATTATTAACATAGTCCCTAGTCTCCTTGTCGCCTCTTACAGCTTAATGGAAAAAACCGGTATATATAATAATATCTGTGAGACCTGTGACCAAGCACAGGAGGCTGAATTGTGAGTACCTATTAAAGAGTCCGTGAATCGTGATCGAGCCACATCGAGGTAAAATCGTCTGACGACGCGACGAATACTTGTACGCTAGAAATATACTCTGCGGTGAATTTTACATACCTACTTTATTTTATAGAAACACCTTATGAATCTAAACACCTTATAAAATAAACCATAAATTAAGCAAACAGTATTTGACATGCCCTGCCTATCAGATCCTTTATACCTACTCGTATGTCATTCAAGTTTTTTAAGGAAGGCACCTTGAAGGTATCTATACATAGGTGGCGGGCTAGCCGAGTGGATTAGCGCCTTAACTCTCTGGGTGATCCAGGTTCGAATCCCGGCGGCACCAATGTTTATTTCTAATTTCTAATAAATATGTGCCTTGCGTCCACACTCTGGTCCGTCCTAGCCATAAAACGTGTTAGGTGGGACCAATTAAAACAGAGATAAAAAATAATTAAAAAATTATCGGCGAGTATCATATACCCTACTCAAATTTAGATGGAGCTATTTCACTTAATTTAGCTAGCTGATCGCTCTAGTATGGACAAAGAAAAAAGTGACCTCTATTATTGAGAAGATGCACGATTTATGCACGATTTCATGCATTCGATGTCACGCCATCTGTTTTTCTAATTTCGCTTGAAAAATAAGCGGAGTAAAATAAGAAGTTAGCACTTACCAAAAAATTTGTATGGGATGGGGTATCTGTACTGTATAGTATTATATTATCTGTGATTACGGTACACAAGACCACGTTGTTTCATTGTAATTAGTCTATCCTCTTGATGTCATTAGATCAAGGATGGAGTTTTATAATGAGTCTCCATAGTTATCTTCACCCAGAAAGGGATAAAATAACGTTAGTGTATATAAGGTCCTATGCTAGTCTGGGATGTAAAAAGAATGCTAACTAGCTGCCATTCCTCCCGGCATGTCTTAGGAGGCGACTAAGAGACTAGGGGTAAATAGAATCTATTGGGCAATGGGCTAGCAACCTGTCACCAATGTTCCATTATGATATCGCAACCCCAATATTCATCCTGATAAGTGACCTAGGAAATATATCTCTCCCCCAAAAGGGATAAAAGAACGTGAATGTATTTGTATGTATATATTTTACCGGTCAAAGCCGATTTCGGGATTGACCTAGGCTAAACTATTTTTTTGTTCTGAAATCGGGTTTGGCCTGTAACATTAGTACCCCAGCTTAGTACTAAACTAATGAGCCAAATTAGTACGAGTATATTCAATTTACCTGTAACTTAGGATGCATCAAAAACGGTTCATTTTTGACAGATTCAAACACGTTTTCTGACAGATCCAGTGACTGTAGTTGTTCTGTCTCCCAGAAGACATCTGGAGCTATGAACCTGAGTCTGTTGTTACTCAAGTCCAAATGAGTAAGTTCTGTTAAGCCCACGAAAGCATGTAAGCCGATCCAAAATATCAGATTGTTGGATAGGTTTAGTATTTGAATGGAGCTGTAGCCTGCTTCCTGAAAGATAAATTTTGATTGAAGATTAGAGGTGACGTTTGGAGTATATGTGACTGCTGAGTGTATATGAGGATCCGTCATTTGTGGATCCTCTGACGGAAGATTAGTGTGAAGAGTAAGACTATATTTATAGTCAATAAGTTCTGAATAATCATTTTCTGCTTGAGGAAATCGAATCTTGAACCATTGATTTCTGAATCGTTAACAGATAACATCAAAAAATATTGTTATGAGTCATCACAATATTGATAAACTGTACTTAGCTAACAATAGTACAGTTTTCCTTTCTTTTCGTGTTATGATAAGAAACCATCGACTTTTTATTATTATGTTAAAAATGATAAAGTGTCTTATAAGTATACTTGTGTGTACATCATAGGTGAATAAAGAAGGAAAGTGTCGAATATCATCCTTTTGTACGTAAAATAACCTATTCTTAACACAAATCATAAATATTCATTAAAGAAGGGATCGGTTGGAAAGAAACAAATGTCTTATAAATATGTCTGTTAAATTAAACTAGATAACTGATATTATGCTTTGCATATGCGTATATATATACACGTGTGATACGTTCTCATAGGGGTGGACAAAGCTTCGAAGACAAAAAAAACTTCTTCCTAATGTTAATCACAATGAGAACAGAAACTTATGACATACAATTTAATTTTGAATATTATCTCTTACCTTAAAACAAAAATTCTCCAATTCACTAATAACATTTCTGCTCAATATATACACTTGTACTTGCTTGGGCACCCCGACATCTATACTAACTATGCTTTGGTCCACACAAATCGCCCTATTCAATCCTTTATCTACATCACAGTCACATTGTTTCGGACACAACTGTGCATTCACATTTAAAACACTAAATAAACATATAAGAAGAATAATCGCCGAGTATTTTACAAACATTTCTAAATAAAGAGGATAAATATATCATTGTTAAGTTAACACGTTCGTTTCGATCATAGTTATTATCGATGGCAAAGGCAAATGTTTCGTGATACCAGCTCTTATCATGCAGTGCATCATCATTGGAGATAAGATAATAGGGTAACTGGTTTAGTAGAATAGTGAGTTTTTACGGTCATGCAATTGTGTGAAAGAGATGGCTTGTTAAATTGTAAACAAAGAAAATATGTGATCAGGGTTTTGCATCGGAGGGATGGTTTTAGATTCAATGTCCTTTATGCATTAGCAATGATTAACGAAAGCTTTCCGCAATGTTGTAAAATATATTTTTCCCACGGTGGGGATATATCAGGACGGTCCACTAATGCGTTTTGCAGAATATCAGTTCATTATCACTTCAATAACGGTGTGAATTTGTTCGTGGAATAAATAGCAAGTGCTAAATTTCGCCATTTGACGCTTTTGCTGTAATCGATGGTGAAACTTCACACTTTTGCTAATCCACTACTAACTTCACACTATTACTGAAGTGATATTGAACTACGATTGTGATAAAAAGACAACGCTTGCACAATAATACAAATCAAATTCGATATGACTTCCCATCTCACGAGATTTGGAGAAGCATCCACTGCAGTTGATGTTCATTTGATTTAAAGGAAAATCAAAAACCTTTTCACTATTCCGATCTCATTTATTTCCTTAAAACTATTGACTGCTTAGTTCTACTTTTACACCTACAAAAACCCTGGGAATTGTTTGAAATTGATACAGGATTTTCTTTGTGATTATAACTTTAAAAAACTCTAGAAACCTCTCCGTAGAAACAATTAAATAAAGTTTCACAATACATTATATGTACTTCCTTTCTTACACATTCGCAAATTGAGCAGAAGTTTAATTTCTTTATAGAACACCATACACAATTCAAACGACTAGAACAACAAACAGACAGTGAAATTCAATATTTATCTTAAACTGTCAGTCATACGTCAACTGACGGGAAAACAGCATGTGACGGTGAGGTTAAGTGAGTTGTCATTCTGTCACTAGGGAAACGGTCAGTCACTTGAGAAGGCGCTAGCGTTAATATTTTATATAATATATTTGAAACGATTTACCGTCAAATAAAAGAGGTTGTAACGCCCGCATTTACATTTGAGACGAAGCCCCAAGGTATGGATTGATCAGGTGACGAACCAGGTGGAGATGTCATTAGTGCTACAATGCGGCTAGCGGAGGACCCGTTCAACGCAAGAGCATTGTCCAGCATTGCCAGAGGAGTCACTATCCTCTGTCATGAGAGATAGACGAGAATACATGAATTAGTTTGTCATATTTTTAAAGCTTTAGAGAATTGAGGATTTATTTCTTTTTTGTTTAAGGAAAGTTTACATCACATATAACTACAATTAACTGCTGAATAAAAAGAACTACTCAATGTCGTCACAATATGTCATAAAAAGCGTCGAACACATAAGAAAAGATCTTACTTAAATTAGAATATTTTTAGTGATATTGCACAGTATGTTGACATGAAGACCCATAACTGATCTATGAAACCAATATTAAAACCCGTTACGGATACTTTTTCTTATGTTTTTTTTTATTGAAACACAACAGACATTCTTTCTTTGTGATCAAACATTGGCACGAAACAAATCACCAACTAACATTACAACTAGTATATTATACCACCTATAGTACAACCAAGTACATTAGAAATACTTATGCTAAGTCTGGTTAATGGAGTAGCATCTCTTCATCGTGTAGTCTATGTTGATAATGGCGTTCCTCACGTCGTGTACCGCCGAGCCCATGGTCTCGAAAGTGGTGGCCAGACGCTCTATGGCACGAGCCTAGAAGATTGATAAGTATTAAGTGGGATATAAATATATAACATTTATTTATAATCATAACATACGTTACACGACTTGTGTGTACAGTCCCTTTTTTATTATGGCGGGGTTGTTGAGGCATCTTCAAAATAGGCTACTCTAAGAACCCGTTTCAATAGATGTACAGCGCCCAATGTGATAGGTAGTGAACTGTATAGCCAAACTTTATATAAGACGACACAGTTCAATATATGTACTGGTTATTATCTATTTCTCACGATGTTTTCTCTCACCATTAGAGAACTGTACTACAGTGTAAAATATGTACGTAAAACACTTTTTTTACATTCACATTTCATTCATTGGTAGATGTCTGAACCTGGATTCAAACCTAAGACCTCTAATAAGAAGCCAGAGGTCTTCCCTACTAGGATACAGCCGCCATAATTTTTAATAAGGATTTATAATAACATCAAAAAGAAGTAGTTAAGTTATGTTCCTATCTAGTCCTCAAAAAGATTAACACTCAACTCATACCTGTATATGTGAGGCTTCAGCTAGTTTCTCCAGTGCTTGTGCTTGACTAGAATTCGCTTGAGCTATTTGTGACATGGCCTGCGCTTGCTTATCCATTACACCAACCTAC
The DNA here is from genome assembly GCA_030578115.1 of Leucoptera coffeella. NCBI lineage: Eukaryota > Metazoa > Arthropoda > Insecta > Lepidoptera > Lyonetiidae > Leucoptera > Leucoptera coffeella. Next base: position 10,476 of record JAMBLF010001777.1, read on the forward strand.
ACAACACATTTCTTTGAAATCAAAGCTGTTAATTATAAAGACTTCATGTTTTGTTATATAGTTTTTCATAGAAGCAAATAATAGTAGTTCCTTAATTTTCTGTTAGGACATGTCCTGAAAAATGCCTTGTGTCTATCGATTGAAAAGTCAAAGTCAAATGTTTTTATTCAACATAAGTACATGTACAGTACATTCATTGAAAGTCAAAAACATTTGCCTGACACTGGTTGTCTCTTGGCATTGAATCGGAAGCCCTGGCTCGGAGAAGAACCAACAAGAAACTCCGGCTTTCAGGATTTTTTGCCAAGTGCCAGTTACAAAAACAAATTATAAAGAAACATAATTATCCATGCACATATAAGTAGCTTAGATGCACTCATTGCCAACCCTGAGCATCGGCAAGGTAGTCCCCGACCGCGTAGTAAGCGCCCCGGACTAGTCGGCCTCTAACTATATTCTTAAATTTAGGTAAGGGCAAACGCGTAATCCAGTCCGGTAAATGATTATAAAAACGCACGGAATTTCCAACAAATGATTTCTTGACCTTTTGAAGCCTCGAGGGCGCCACATACAGCTTATGTTTGGTCCTAGTATTAATTTTATGAACATCACAGTTTCTTCTAAAAATATTTATATTTTTATGTACATAAATGACACACTCATATATGTACTGAGCAACAACCGTCAAAATATCAATTTCTTTAAATTTTTCACGAAGTGACTCTCTGGGGCCCATTCTATAAATGCAGCGAACAGCCCTCTTCTGCAAAACGAATATTGTGTTTATGTCAGCAGCACAACCCCACAGCAAAATGCCATACGACAAAATGCTATGAAAGTAGCGGAAATAAACAACCCTAGCCGTGTACTCGTCCGTATATTCCCTAATCCGTTTAACAGCATACGCCGCAGAACTAAGTTTTTTAGATAAAACGCGAATGTGGTCTCCCCACTGCAGCTTTGAATCTAAAGTTATCCCTAAGAAGACAGTAGTATTTATTTTATCTATTTTCTCATTATTTATTATTAGATTGGTTTCGACACCATTAACATTTGGCAAAGTAAATTTAATACATTTTGTTTTATTATTATTAAGAACTAAATTGTTATATTGAAACCATTGAACTACATCTCCTATCACCGAGTTTATTGCTTGCGACTCATCAATCTTCCTGCTAATTTTAAAGATTAGGGATGTGTCATCAGCAAAAAGGACCATCCTGCATCTATCTTTAGTTACAAAAGGTAAGTCATTTATGTATACTAGGAAAAGAAACGGACCTAATATTGAGCCTTGAGGCACCCCCACCTGGACCGAACGACCCGATGACTGCTCTACACCAATAGTTACTTTTTGTACTCTATTACTTAAATATGATTTTATTTCATTCAGTGAATTATTTTTAACTCCATAATACTCAAATTTTTTTATTATTATATAATGCCGGACAAAATCGAACGCTTTAGAAAGGTCGCAGAAGATACCAAATGCATCCTGCGACCGTTCCCAGGCATCAAAAATCGCTTTATTAGTTCTACACCAGCATCAGTGGTGGACAAACCCTTTGTGAAGCCGAATTGTTTACAATGTAGCAGTCTGTTCAAATTATAATGGACATTCTACTCAATACCTAGACTAGCACAGTCTAACTCTCGCTATATGTAACTATAGATATAACTAATTCTCATGGTTAATAATCTTTATTAAACTGTAGTACAGAGTTCTATAGGCTCAAAGTTTCTTTATAATTTATATATGTATACTCGTCACACCCATCTTCCTACAAAGTAAGAGGCTGAGATCACAGATATGTATGTTTCCCAATCCTGGCCAACAACTTTCGCTTTATTTATGTGTACCTCACACACACTCTTTCTAAGACATAATACACTAGACATTAAATACCAAAATACTCAAAAACAACTCCTACCAGTTTCTCCATAATGGCCATTTGCTTTTCATCCATATCAGGGATGGCCTGTTCACTAAAGTTAAACTCTTGGGACAGCTTCCTTGCTTTGAGCGGAACATCTTGACTAGAATCATCGGAATCTGTCACCTCCTTCTTCACTGATTTCCTTCTTCCTGTAAGTTTAATTATAATGGAAAGGCTTTTAATATATATTACCATCAGAAAATTATATTAACAAACTGAATAATATAACATTTAGTACATCATCATCATCAGTTCGAAGAGCTGCTAGTGTATTTAATAAATAAATAGAATGGCGATTGGTTAGCAACCTTTTACTAGTATATATGATATATCAATGCCTTTTCAACCATAATAGAAAAATGCTTAACATGAACGTTAAAATTTTCTGTCAACTCCAAAAGGGATTAATTCATGGACATGTATTCTCAGTTTGATTCAAGTTATGTTTTCATGTAATTACTTTAATAAACAAGAACCTTAAACAATTTTGGAGTACATAGGGCTACAAGTAAAATAACAAAAATATTTTTTTGTCATCCTGTGTATGCAGAACGAAAAATTACTTACTGGGTGTACTTATTCCGTTCCCAGAGTCCTGAAAGCACAGTTCACATATCTTCTCTTCTATTGGAGTGAGAAAATCTGGCTCCTGAACCCCGTTCTCTACTTGTTTCTTCTTTGACTTTATCACACATTTCTTGTCAATCCAAAACTGGTGAAATATTAATGAAAACTAATAAATAGCTGTGTCATTTATTTATAACTAGTAACCCGCTCCGGATTCACACGGGTATAAAATATATAGCCTACTCCACTATTTAATGGATGTTATTATACATATAAACCTTCCTCTTGAATCACTCTATCTATTAAAAAAAACGCATCAAAATCCATTGCGTAGTTTCAAAGATTTAAGCATACAAAGGGACATAGAGACAAAGAAAGCGACTTTGTTTTATACTATGTAGTGATAACCTTTAAGTCTTTCAGTGTAGTGTGTAAACAGAATCCTAGCTTCTTACCTTCCTTCCCAGTATGCCATATCAAATATGGAATAAGTTGTGGAGGAACAATTTTCAGATATTGTTGTTGCAGATTAATCATATCTTTATTTTACTGTCTTAATTTAAATACATATCTGACAGAAAAATAAAGGTTCCTCTTTAATACATACCCGCATCCATCCTTGTGTGGTTTTTGTGCTTCCTGATATAGCATTAAGAATGGCAGATAGTTCATTCCATAACTTCTTCGCTTTCTGTTTGCTTATACAATCTCTGAGCTTAGAATTGGCCAAGTCTGGATGTTTCTGCATAAAGTCTACCAGAGCATTCATTTGCTGGGTTGAGGGACGACACTGAAATATACATTTATTATTTATCTCACAAATTCCTGTAGCACCTAAGTTTTATTTTCTTCTATTATATTTATTATTACATATTATATTTATATATTTATTTATTACATTACATCGAAATATTAAATTGACCATGGGACCTAAATTCATAAAACAAATATTATAAGAAAACAAAAGAATCAGAGAAGCTTAGCTTATTTATGATTAGCCAACAAATCGTGCTTTTCATAATAATTAAACAAATTGAACAGTACAAATATTCACAAAAGTGGTAAAAGGGATAAGTTACGTTGTTTAGTAAATAATATAATACAACAGAGGAACAATTATATAATTGCAGCCCAGCATTGAAGAGCAAGTATAGCAATATCCACTACTTACGGTTGTAAGGTGATCTTCTATGAGAACTTCTTCCATTTTCTCAAAGAATTATTGAACTAAACTAAAATGAAGCTGAAACTCTATCAAACAAATTCGTGTATTGAAAACGAATATTTTAGTAAATATGGAACATTTCACAGAATCAACTTAATATATATGGTACAAATGACATCACAACGTTTAAATATCTTCCTAATTCATTTTATATTTTGATTCTAAGTTATAATACGAGAGAAAAGTATCGTCAAATAGGCGATACCAGGCAAGCTAAACAAAACACTTCATGATTCAATGCATGCATGAAAGCTACTAAGGTACTGTTTGCATTTATTAAACCTATAACACGATGTTGAGCATTGAAAACTTATATATATATATAGTCTGGCTCACGAAAGTAGATACTGAAAAAGCGCGGCAAATTTAAAAAATATTAGCATTGCAACCCTAAAATAAAAAGGAAAGTCGGAACAACTCACTTTGATACTTTGACATTTATTTTTATTTTACTAGTAGATGCTTCCAATTTTGTCCGCGTTATGACATGATTAAAAGTAGCTTATATAACTTGTTATCTCTTTATTAACTCCATACCAAACATCACATGGATACGTCACTCCATTGTAGCGTATTAAAGGAACAAAAAATAACTAATACGAATTCGTACTTACTTAATTAAAATAAAAAAATATCAAGACATTTCTAGAGATCCCGCCACATAAATTGGCAGTAGCCAAACTTGGAACTAAATTTGACGTTTCCACCATTGCGTGGTATTTTGTATGAAAGGTAAATTTAGTATTACCAGCGTTGTGTTTTTTGCCCAGTCTTTGTAATTTTTATGTTTGTTAAGGGTGATTATAATAAATTGATTTCCGGAGTTTCTTGTTAGTTCTTCTCCAAACTAGGGTCTCCGCTGATCTAACCTCGGTAAAAAATATGTAAAGACAATGCTCAATGCCATGTTTGAAATAGTTTTTTTAATTTATACTTAGATCATAAGATAACTTTCAAAGAGAGCTTGTGATATTTATAATTTTGAATATATTATGGCAGATGGAGGCGTCGCCGCAGTTGCATAATTCACTGTTGCCAGTAAACACGCCAAAACTAGCAATCACTGTGCCATACGGCTCGATACATTATAGGTTTCATTTGTAACGGTCTTTGGTTGCAGAGCTATAAACTCAAATAAAACAAATTAATATATCAAAGTCACAAGTCAAAATATTTTTATTCAAAATAGGCCCTATCACAAGCTCTAATTGAAAGTTATCTTATGATCTAAGGATAACAACAATAAAGATTATTATTTTTATATAGGAATATCCTATAACGGTTGCCAGTAAACACGCCTTTATTGTTCTTATACTTAGATCATAAGATAACATTCAAAGAGAGCTTGTGATAGGGCCTATTTTAAATAAACATATTTTGACTTTGATATATTAATTTGTTTTATTTGAGTTTATAGCTCTGCTACCGAAGACCGTTACAAATGAAATCTATAATGTATCGAGCCGTATGGCACAGTGAGTGCTAGTTTTGGCGTGTTTACTGGTAACACTGAATGACGCGACTGTGGCGACGCCCCCAACTGCCAATTTAGAGTACCCGCCACATAAATTGGCAGTAGCCAAACTTGGAACTAAATTTGACGTTTCCACCATTGCGTGGTATTTTGTATGAAAGGTAAATTTAGTATTACCAGCGTTGTGTTTTTTGCCCAGTCTTTGTAATTTTTATGTTTGTTAAGGGTGATTATAATAAATTGATTTCCGGAGTTTCTTGTTAGTTCTTCTCCAAACTAGGGTCTCCGCTGATCTAACCTCGGTAAAAAATATGTAAAGACAATGCTCAATGCCATGTTTGAAATAGTTTTTTTAATTTATACTTAGATCATAAGATAACTTTCAAAGAGAGCTTGTGATATTTATAATTTTGAATATATTATGGCAGATGGAGGCGTCGCCGCAGTTGCATAATTCACTGTTGCCAGTAAACACGCCAAAACTAGCAATCACTGTGCCATACGGCTCGATACATTATAGGTTTCATTTGTAACGGTCTTTGGTTGCAGAGCTATAAACTCAAATAAAACAAATTAATATATCAAAGTCACAAGTCAAAATATTTTTATTCAAAATAGGCCCTATCACAAGCTCTAATTGAAAGTTATCTTATGATCTAAGGATAACAACAATAAAGATTATTATTTTTATATAGGAATATCCTATAACGGTTGCCAGTAAACACGCCTTTATTGTTCTTATACTTAGATCATAAGATAACATTCAAAGAGAGCTTGTGATAGGGCCTATTTTAAATAAACATATTTTGACTTTGATATATTAATTTGTTTTATTTGAGTTTATAGCTCTGCTACCGAAGACCGTTACAAATGAAATCTATAATGTATCGAGCCGTATGGCACAGTGAGTGCTAGTTTTGGCGTGTTTACTGGTAACACTGAATGACGCGACTGTGGCGACGCCCCCAACTGCCAATTTAGAGTACCCGCCACATAAATTGGCAGTAGCCAAACTTGGAACTAAATTTGACGTTTCCACCATTGCGTGGTATTTTGTATGAAAGGTAAATTTAGTATTACCAGCGTTGTGTTTTTTGCCCACTCTTTGTAATTTTTATGTTTGTTAAGGGTGATTATAATAAATTGATTTCTGGAGTTTCTTGTTAGTTCTTCTCCAAGGGTCTCCGCTGAACTTCTTCTTCTCAATCGTTACGCTCTTATCAGAGCGGTCGTGGTCTTCATGACGTGGCATCTTGAGCAGCCGAAATGGTTGGTGAACTAACCTCGGTAAAAATATGTAAAGACAATGCTCAGTGCCATGTTTGAAATAGTTTTTTTACATACATACATACACATCACGCCTGATTCCCTGTAGAGGGGTAGGCAGAGATCACGGATCCCCATTTGTCCCGATCCTGACAGACCACTTTCGCTTCATTGACATTCATACATTCTCTAATACACTCTCGGCGGTTATAGGTACTCTTAACGTCACCTTTTTTCAATATAGCGTCTATCTGACTGTTACATATATGTCTTATTAGGCCGGCCCCTACGTAACCGCCCTTCCACTTCACTCATATATATTCCTTTTGTCAATATATAGTTTTTTAATTTGTACTTAGATCATAAAATAACTTTCAAAGAGAGTTTATGATAGGGCCTATTTTGAATAAAAATATTTTGACTTTTGACTTTGGTATATTAATTTGTTTTATTTGAGTTTATAGCTCTGCAACCAAAGATCGTTACAAATGAAACCTCAATATAATGTATCGAGCCGTATGGCACAGTGAGTGCTAGTTTTGGCGTGTTTACTGGCAACACTGGATTACGCGACTGTGGCGACAACTCCAACTGCCACCTTATGTGGCGGGTACTCTATATGGCGGGATCTCTATACGCAAGTCAACCATAAAGAAACATCAACAACACGCCATCTTCGGCGTCAGAAATAGGAATACCATACACTGATTCTGATTTTACCAAATTTTTCGGAAAAAAGATACAAATTAATTTTCTTTAAAATAAAATTGCCAAGTTTTTCTCTACCTAATTAGTTATGATATAGTGTACCTAATTACTTAAGCTATTTATTAGACCAACGTAAGGCTTAGTGTAGCTCTTGAAATGATCCAACACGTACATACGATACTTATTTTCGATTAACACAATTTTAGCACACATACAAATTTTTAAAACTCATTTTAACAAAATGTTTAAAATGAGTTCGTTTTAAAAATGCCTTTTTGGCATTAATTGTTCCTAAGTACTTTCTGCTTAAAATACCCCAATTGTAGGGTAAATATCCGATGGTAGGAACACTTTAGTGTTGTCATATAAAAAGTTTGCAAAAGCATCCAGTATCTACTTTCGTTAGCCAGACTGTATATATATATATATATTGCAGAATTAAAGACCAAACGTTTCTTATGCAAATATTATTACCATTGATAATAACTTAAAATTCGTTGCAACATGTGTATTCATGTAAATTTTATTATTAATTAAAATTTAATAGACTGAAGAAACATATTTTTTACCTTTCCTTTATTTTACAAAATAAAAGTCATAAATGAAATTATCCAACTTTCAGTACACTAGTAAAAATACACTAAGCAGTAGAGATCGCGCCACATAAATTGGCTATGCATTTATTACCAAAACTGCAGAGGTATCCGTACGAAACTGAATACATTATATACCAACATTTTTTCAGAAACTTACGACATAATAATCCTTACTGAAACTTGGCTCATACCCGAAATCTCAAATAATGAACTCATTGATTCTCGTTACACTGTTTTTAGGTGCGATAGAGACCGGACATTGACAAAGAAACGAGACGGTGGTGGTGTCCTGATAGCTGCCCGACGAGAATTGCACGCCAACCAAATAGCAGTAGTCACACATCCTAGCAAGCTGGAAAATGTTAATATAATACTGACCGAATCTAAAACTTATAATAAAAAACTCGTAAGTACATTCTATATCCCCCCCGGATCGCAAGATGAGGTCTACTTAACGTGTTTCGAAGCGCTACAAAGGGTTATTGATGAAGAAAATATTAAGTCTCTTTACATATTAGGGGAATTCAATTTACCTTACTTAAAATGGATCTCGAATTACAATAATAAAACGGGTTATATCTGCTCGGGAACTTCGATAGTGTGTGAAGAACTTGGGAATTTTATGTCACTAAACTGCGCATCACAATACAATACTATAATGAACACTAACGATAAACTTCTAGACCTTGTTATTTCTAATGCAGACTGCGCCATACATCAAAGTAGCTCTCCCCTACTTTCAATAGACCCGCACCACCCCCCTTTTTACATTTTAACATCACACATCAACGACAATCGTCCTAATATGGCGCGCTGTTCCGTATCTAAATACAACTTTCACAAAGCTGATTACTGTTCCATTAACTCAGAGATTGGTAACATCAACTGGCAACAAATACTAAACTGTTTAGCAGCAGAAGAAGCAGTTACTAGATTTTACGATATACTCTATGGTATCATAAAAAAATACACCCCACTAGTGACTATAGAGTACCCGCCACATACGGTGGCAGTTGGAGGCGTCGCCACAGTCGCGTAATCCAGTGTTGCCAGTAAACACGCCAAAACTAGCACTCACTGTGCCATACGGCTCGATACATTATATTGAGGTTTCATTTGTAACGATCTTTGGTTGCAGAGCTATAAACTCAAATAAAACAAATTAATATACCAAAGTCAAAAGTCAAAATATTTTTATTCAAAATAGGCCCTATCATAAGCTCTCTTTGAAAGTTATTTTATGATCTAAGTACAAATTAAAAAAACTATATATTGACAAAAGGAATATATATGAGTGAAGTGGAAGGGCGGTTACGTAGGGGCCGGCCTAATAAGACATATATGTAACAGTCAGATAGACGCTATATTGAAAAAAGGTGACGTTAGGAGTACCTATAACCGCCGAGAGTGTATTAGAGAATGTATGAATGTCAATGAAGCGAAAGTGGTCTGTCAGGATCGGGACAAATGGGGATCCGTGATCTCTGCCTACCCCTCTACAGGGAATCAGGCGTGATGTGTATGTATGTATGTAAAAAAACTATTTCAAACATGGCACTGAGCATTGTCTTTACATATTTTTACCGAGGTTAGTTCACCAACCATTTCGGCTGCTCAAGATGCCACGTCATGAAGACCACGACCGCTCTGATAAGAGCGTAACGATTGAGAAGAAGAAGTTCAGCGGAGACCCTTGGAGAAGAACTAACAAGAAACTCCAGAAATCAATTTATTATAATCACCCTTAACAAACATAAAAATTACAAAGAGTGGGCAAAAAACACAACGCTGGTAATACTAAATTTACCTTTCATACAAAATAACACGCAATGGCGGAAACGTCAAATTTAGTTCCAAGTTTGGCTACTGCCACCTTATGTGGCGGGTACTCTAGTCTGGCTAACGAAAGTAGATACTGAAAAAGCGCGGCAAATTTAAAATATATTAGCATTGCAACCCTAAAATAAAAAGGAAAGGCGGAACAACTCACTTTGATACTTTGACATTTATTTTTATTTTACTAGTGGATGCTTCCAATTTTGTCCGCGTTATGACGTGATTAAAAGTAGCTTATATAACTTGTTATTCTCTAGTAACTCCATACCAAACATCACACGGATACGTCACTCCATTGTAGCGTATTAAAGGAACAAAAAGAACAAACAAAAAATAACTAAAACGAATATGAACTTACTTAATTAAAATAAAATAATATCAAGACATTTTGACCGTACTAACATAACCTAACTATACGCAAGTCAACCATAAAGAAACGTCAACAACACGCCATCTTCGGCGTCAGAAATAGGAATACCATACACTGATTCTGATTTTACCAAATTTTTCGGAAAACAGAACAGACAAATTAATTTTCTATAAAATAAAATTGCCTAGATTTTCTCTACCTAATGAGTTAAGATATAGTGTACCTAATTACTTAAGCTATTTATAAGACCAACGTAAGGCTTAGTGTAGCTTTTGAAATGATCTAACACGTACATACGAAACTTATTTTCGAATAACATAATTTCAGCACACGTACGAATTTTTAAAACTCATTTTATAAAATGTTTAATGAGTTTGTTTTAAAAATTGCCTTTTCGCAATAAATTGTTCCTAAGTACTTTTTACTTGAAATACCCCAAATTGTAGGGTAAATATCCGATGGTAGTAACACTTTAGTGTTGTCATATAAAAAGTTTGCAAAATCATCCAGTATCTACTTTCGTTAGCCAGACTATATGCGCTCTAATCATTTTCCCATATGGTTTACCCCAACACTAACAAGAATTTATAAAAATAAAGCAAAAGCTTGGATTAAATGGAAGAAACATAAGAACATTTCAGATTATGACTGCTTTTCTATGCTTAGGACACGATTCAAAACAGAATGCTCTAAATGTTACACAAGATACATGACGTTGGTAGAGGACGGTATTAAATCAAATATAAAATATTTCTGGAGATACATAAATAACCGCAAGGATAAACAAGGTGTACCTTCAACAATGACTTACAAGTACCAAAAATCTAGTGATCCTACTAAAATATGCAATATGTTCTCGGAATACTTCCACTCTGTCTACGAACCCACTACCTTAAATATGGAGACATGGGTACCCCCAGATAATTATAATGACAATAATGTTTTGATTCACGATTTATATTTTAAGGAAACGACTTTAAAGAGAGAATTGAAAGCACTAGATCAGTCCAAGGGACTTGGACCGGATGCTATACCACCGTCTTTCTTAATTAAAACAGCAGATAATGTGTGTAAACCACTGCACATGATATTTAGCAAATGCATTAGTGAGGGCGTTTTCCCTACAGTATGGAAACTTGCTAACGTAACCCCTATACATAAGTCTGGCTCAAGACAAGATGTAGAACAATACAGGCCTATCGCTATCTTGAGCACAATGTCAAAATTATTTGAGAGAATAGTTCACACTACAATTTATCCTCAATTACATAATAGCATAATTAGCGAACAACACGGCTTCGTGAAACGCCGATCAACTACAACCAACTTAATGCTATATTCTACATTATGTTCGAAGGACTAGATGGGGGTGATCAGATAGAGGCGGTGTATACCGATTTCCAGAAAGCGTTTGACAAAGTGGATCACGAAACCCTTTTAGATAAGATAGCGTTTAACGGAATAAGAGGAAATTTACGGAGATGGTTTGCCTCATACATAACAAACAGAAGCCAGAGAGTTGTTATCAACGGGTTTCAATCAGGTGCATTTCTAATTACCTCTGGTGTGCAACAGGGGTCGATTTTAGGACCCCTTCTTTTTATCTTATTTATAAATGATATTAATGAGTGTTTCTTAAATTCCAAATTTCTCCTATATGCCGATGATCTCAAAATATTTACAACAGTAAAATCGAATAATGACCTATTACTCCTACAAGATGACCTAGACCGACTATCCGACTACTGCACTCGCAATAAGTTATACTTAAATACTTCAAAATGTTTCAATATCACTTTTACCAAAAACAAAAATACATTTTCTACAAACTTCTCACTTTGCAATACCATTCTAACTAAAGTCAAGGAAATAAAAGATCTCGGTATACATTTGGACTCTAAACTGCACTTAGATTTTCATATTGAAAAAATAGTTAATAAAGCCTTCCAGCTACTTGGATTTGTAATGAGAGCATCCAAAGAATTTAGGCGCCCTGAAAGTTACGTCCATCTCTATAAAGCCTTAATACGCCCTCAAATGGAATATGCAGTCGCTGTCTGGGACCCTCACTATACTAAGTATAAAGACAGAATAGAGAAAGTACAACGGAGGTTTCTTGGAGCTGTGCATTTTAGAACTCATCGCTGCCACTTAAAGTATGACCAGTTATTGAAAACCTACGGTCTTCCAACTTTAGAGTCTAGAAGGTATTTTCTACAGACTATGACCCTCTACAGACTGTGTAACGGCGCCTTCGACTGCAGTTCCTTGACAAACCGACTGTGCTACGTTGTTCCAAGGACGGTAAATATTCGAAAGGCCAGAAACCGACGTCTCTTCTTTACAAATAAATGCCGAACTAATGCTGGTTTAAGATCACCTGTCCGACGACTTGTTGAAATTTACAATAATAAGTTTGAAGATATTGATATATTTGCATTGACACCATTTAATTTTAAAAAATCATTACTTACCCACATTTCACCTTAATATTTATTGTTTAAATTAGCTCTAATAATACATGGTTTTACGATGGTTTTTGATATAATACTTACTTTACATACGATAGATATTGTTTAAATTAGCTCTAATGTTACATAGTATTACGATAGTAACTAACATAATACTCACTTTACATATTATAAGCGCCACCTAGTAGTATTAAGAAAATCTGTATATTTAACATGTGGACAGCGCTGTTGGTTATACATTTGTTAACTCAATTGATTATATAACATGTTTATTAAGCTTTAATGTATAACTGTTTGTTGTTCCAATAAATAAATAAATATAAGATTGATTGCAGTTGTGGGAAATCCTACGTCGGACAGACTAAACGGTCTATTGCGGACAGAGTGAAGGAACACATAATATATGTAATATATAATAAGAAAGATATAAGTCCCGTTAATATTTATCATGTTTGAAATAGTTTTTTTAATTTATACTTAGATCTTTTAGAATTACGCGACTGTAGCGACGCCTTCAACTGCCAATTTATGTGGCGCGATCTCGAAAAAGTAAAATCCATTGATTCTATCCCTTTTAACTGAATATTGAGAAGCATTGACATTGATGGAAAAATTATGTCAAATTGTCAATTCATTTTCATTTCATTGTGTGATGCTAACTCGTTTCTGTGTCTATTATTTTTTCGATTGATTAATTATTGAACATAAATAAAGTTGAATGAGCAGATAAAATAATAACATTGTTAAATAGTGTTTAAACTATATATTAAGTATTAAATTATCCTCATCTATGGTTGGTACCTTTAGTTCGTTGCTGTTTCCCAGCTGATCAATGTTTGTTTACTATTAATATTTTTCCATATCTTTTAGAAATGTATTCTTTCGAGGGAGATTTTCGAAGGAAGCCTACCCAGAACCTTGCTGGAGCTAGTGCTCAGCGTTCAACCGATCGCAATGCATTGATTCAGCAATCCCAACAACAAAGACAAAAGCGTGAGGTTGGTATTCATTTCATCTTTATGACCAATTTTTTCAGTGATAATTGGACACGAATCAGTTACAGGTGCTTCTGTATAAAGTTTTCTTTTATTTAAGAGATTTATTATCAAGCGGGTCCAGTAAGTCTTACAATTATGGTCGTCATTTCCTTGGACTTAATGTTTTGTTACAGTCAATTTAAGTTTAATGAAATTATAAGAATATGAAACCATTACATACCAAATAAACTTGAGTTACATTTGAAATTTATAAATTCATTGACTAATGTCATTACTTACTTACAATTTCTACATAGTCCTAAATTTTAAACACTTCAGTATCTCCCTAGTTTCTGTATGTAAGAGTTGACAGGATCTTAAACTCTCTGGGTGTATGTGCTGTATTATCAATAGTTGTAGTTTAACTTAAAGCATGCCAAGTGAATTGCCAGGGACAGGCATTCAATAAGTCCTTTTACAGCAAAACATGTTGACAATTAGTGTAAAAAAAGTATATTTATCAGTATATTTTGCCAACTCATAACATGCATACCATTAACATCTCCATTTCTACAGTTAGTAATTTTATGGTGTTTAAACACATAATTCACCAGATATTAAGCACCTAATATGATACAGATACAGGCACTAACTGTTGCTTAGAATCGAAAAGTTTTCTCAAATGCTAGAAATGATAATTATGGTTTTCCTAATGAAACTAGTTGCTTACTGTATTTAATTTATTATAAAAGAAACAAACTAACCAAATTATACTTATAAAACTGTACTAAATTTTACATACTTTAATTGTCATGACCTACATTATATGGATATTAGAAAGACCGATATATGCTAATTGAAATGTTGTCCATCGTTTTCAGGAACACAGAAAAAGGCTGATTAGTACAATTAAAATCCAAGCTTACATAAGGAGTTACTTGTTAAGGAAACATTATAAAAATGAACAGCGTTCTGAGTTTGACATACTATTTCCTAAAGAAAACAGTTTCAGTGATGAAATGTACTATTTATTGATTGCTAAACTGCTGTTTTTCTATGATGAGTCTAAGGATCTAAACAGACTGGTATGTATAAATGCAAGTGATATTTTATTACATAGCATTTGAAATTGCTTCTTATATAGTTTACTATATATTATAATACATTTTAACAATAGAATCTTTACAATAAATTAACAAAATATTTCCAAGTTAAAACTAATTAAAATAATTCAACTATAAATTAAATAAATCTAAAAATTTGTTAGTGTTGTTGGAATTCTTATATGAATTGTTTCAAATTGACATACTTGAGAATACTGAGGCTACATAACTTAACTAACAATGTGCTAAGAGGCATTGCAAATTATCCATGCACATACATTCTTTATTCTCTTTTGGGGTGGACAGAATGCTAGAGATACAATAGTATCTCCTAGGTCACCTTTTACTATGAGTTTTGTGGTTGTGATGTCATGTGGAAGATTGGTGACAGGTTTCTAGCCCATCACTCAATAGATTCTATGTACCCTAGTCCCTGCGTTGCCTCCTGCGACATGCTAGGAAGAATGGTAGCTAATTAGCATTCTTTTACCTCCTAGACTCACTTAGAGTTTTATCCTGATTTTATACTTAAAAGCACTATGACCTTTAATACCTTTCACAAGCTACATGGCGTGATTGGTTAACCACCTGAACGCTAATCATGATGTCCCAAGTTCAATTTATTGTGAAGAGAGGGTTAACAATGCTTTTCTTCTGCTTTCCAGTCTGGTTATTGATTATATACTATATATGTATTCATCTTTATCTAATAAGCATATATTTCTAAAGTATAGATTGGCTAGTACCCTTACAACATGTTATTAATGACCTTATCAAAGGCCTAGTTCAATTGGTGTAGTGTCCTAAATATTATTATTATTAGTAAATACTTATTTCTTTTAATATTGCAGATAACAATGTCACAAGTGTGTTTGAAGAATTGGAAAAGTATATATCAGAGTCACAAAGCAATTGTTCAAGTGAGGAGGCTACTGGCACTGCATCTCAATTTGTTAAGGGATAATAATGAGGTAGGATATCATAAAATAAATTTACCCTATTTGTAAGGCTTAAGTGTCTATTTTCTATCATTTATGACCACTTTAAACCCACTTTTCGAGAAATAAGGAGGTGTCCTCACAATGTTTTCTCTATAATATTGTTGATGCATTTTGCAATATATTATTATTTATTAAACCAGAAAAGTCACAAATTTTCATTCGTCTAATTTGAACACTGAACTATTACTTACCTATTATATATAAAAGAGCTTGAGTTACTAAAGATAACATTACCACTTTTGTTCTGACTACAAATTCTATAATTAACACATATACATTCACATCCTTTATTCCCTTTCGAAGTGGACACAACAAGGTCACTTTTTAGCATGAACATTGGGGTTTCGTTGTCATAATGCTACATTGGTGACAGATTGCTAGGCCATTGCCCAATAGATTCCATTGAACAAAGTCCCTTAGTCGCCTCCTACGACATGCCGGGAAGAACGGCAGCTAGTTAGCATTCTTTTTGCGACCCAGATTAGCAGGACACACAGCCAAGACTAACACGGGACAATAATATTTGTATTATTAATTATAATGGGATAGGTAATAACCAGTGGCTATATACGGCGATACGGTTCACTGCCTATCACGTTGGGTGCTGCCTATCTAGTGAAACGCGGACTTCATGACCCATACCTAACATGCCTTCAAAGTTTCAGAGATGGGCACACAAGCCTCTGACTACAATAAAAGTGTATACACAAGTAGTAAAATGTATGTAATTTATGTTTATATACATTTTTCTATAATGTTAATTTAACGAAACTGTTTGTAATGTTTCTCCAACAGATGTCCTTTGCAGTTCCACTGAGGATGTTCGAGGTGTTCACAGCCGTTCAGTCGGGGCAGGACTCCTTGACTCTTGACGAGGCTATCAAAGTCACAGCGCAGACTCTTCTATATGTTGTTGAACGAGGTATGTAGCAGGTTTGGTTCTTAGTGCACATGTTGTATGTTAGTATAAACAGCAGATCAATGTATGTACATTATTATATCAATAACAAGTGGATTTTTTTTACTTTATGAAATGAAAGTGTTTACTGTGGTCTGGAAAATGGTGATCTATGATTTCTACAGACTCCTTTGCAAGTAGAGGGGGTCGTGATTGATAAATGACTTTGTATGTAATATGACATCACAACCATATTATCGTCTCCAAGGTTCTGTCCACCTCGAAAGGGTTTACAGGACGTTAATGTATATGTATGTAATTCTTGTTGTATTTAATACCTATAGATTTATCAATGGTAGATGTTTAAGAATCGTTAGTGTAAAAATAATTATGTTTGCATTAGAGAGACAAGTTCTAACAGCTAGGTTTCTTTAGTATGTAAAATAAATTTGAAATAGTGTTTTATGTTTTTTTTTAACCTTAGAACATGCGACAGACACTAAGCTATATGTGCAATAATACATACATACATACACATCACGCCTGATTCCCTGTAGAGTATCCGACACTGGGCAAAATATCCTGAAAACCGGAGTTTCTTGTTGGTTCTTCTCCGAGCCGGGGCTTCAGAACCAACGGTAGATTTTCAATGCTTAAAGACAACCAATATCAGGCAATTGTTTTGACTTTCAACGAATGTACTGTTCTTGTACTTATGTGGAATAAAAACATTTGTCTTTGACGTTATCTTCCCGTTTCTTCCCAGGCTACTTCAGGCAGTTACGCAACCTGCTCGTGCAGAAGACGCCGCCGCTGTACGGGCCGTCCACGTCGCCGCCCACGCCGCTCTGTGGCGCGCTCTTCGACCTCATACAGCGCCCTCTCGTGTTGGTGACGCGGAACCCCGTGGCTGGATATGAGTGAGTGTTATGTTAGTTAGAAGATAGGAATAAAAAGTACATCTCAATATAACTATGGAATGGGACACGACGACAGTGTTAAATTAATTTCATTAAATTGAATATTGAATAGTTAGTGTCGATTTTCTATTTATTTTAAATTAAATGGCGATCAAATAGAAAGTTGACACTAATGCAACTTAATTCTGCGATTTCTGCAATTGCGGAGATGGACACCTGACACTCTGACTACCCCGCTAGGCGAAATGGTCGTGAAAGCGTTCGTCTTTTGTCTTATAAAGCCGATAATTAAACATATTCACACGTTGAAATACTTTTTTATCCATTAAATGTTCAATCGAAATCAATTCAATTCCATTTTTCGTTCCAGTGATACCATACTAACAGAGTTCGCGTCAACATTCCTAAGCACAGCGTACCCTGAGCCCGTGGAAATGTTCATTCTGCCAGCGTTGTCTAATGACCTCAACAAACCATTTCCGTTCGTCGCACTATTGGGGTGTTTGCAAAAGGAGGATATATTCAGTAAAGGAGTGAACAATGACTCTTGGTTGCTACATTCTTTACTCGCACTGGAACCGCCGAATTTAGGTGAGTTTGGACATAAAATTCATACATACGCTTTATGACTTGTGTATACACACTTCCTTTTTTATTATGATGGGGCAGTCAAAACCTTGAGTGCCCATCTCCGATTTTGGGAAAGCATGTTAAATATGGGTCACCCGAAGCCAGTATTTCAGTAAAATATGATCTAGAATATATTATAGTGTCTTAGATATTCTGTTTATCCCAAAACAGATTGAAAGACGTGAAAATATATGTAATTCGAATAAAACAAACGGCCGTTCATCTTGTCAGTCAGTGATCAGTGATACATATGTTGTTGATTGACGACCTCCGCGGCGCGATCGGTTAGCCGCCTGAACGCTAATCGTGAGGTCCAGAGTTCGATTTCCGGTGGAGGCACAGTTTTTTTTATCTAAGTATATATTTATCTAAAGTATAAAATTTATCTAAGTATATATTTCTTAAATATACGTTGATTAGTTCCCTTAACACAAGTCTTAAATTTACTTACTAAGGGGCTAGTTTAATTGGAGTAATAATTTCCAATTATTATTATATGTGTGAAATGATTGTTCTGGATCGAGCAAAATGGCGATCCTTAATGTTTACCTAACCTACTCTAAGGTCACTGCCATGTATCTTTGTACTTACTTAAACTAATTATAATTTTTCATTCTTTCCAGTAGACACAACTACAGCCCGCTTAACGAATAGCGAAATAGTGTTAGAGTACCTCAAGATACTAGCAAAATTAACAGCTAACGTACGAAATAAGCAGATCAACTACGAATTCGAAGATTCTCTTTACAGCGAAGAGACTACGGCTTATAGAGACGATGACAGTGATTCAGAACACAGTTTGAACCCTATATGCCTTAGAGAACAGGGCTTATTGACCAGGTATATTTATAATAATTATTTAATTGTAGTCTTAATGACAACAATTCGTCGTAGCTCTGTTGTTTGGGGCTTGACTCTGTATCAGTGGGTACCGGGTTCAAATACCGTTTAAGCATGTACCAATGGAAATGCAGTTTAATGTATTTCTATGTACATTTTCGTAATAAAAATACAATTACAAAATGCGTCATATACTACGGTGAGGGAAAACATCGTGAGGAAACCTAACTGTTCCCCGAACAGGTAATAGTCAGTGTTTGTAAATGGCGACATGGCTTACCACCTGTCACATTGAGTACTGACTACCTGGTCAACACGTGGGTTCGAGGCCATAGAATTATTACCTTCGTAATTGCGGAGATGGAAACCTGAACCTCTGACTACCTCGCAAGGCTTTATATTCGTGAACGCGTTTATATTTTTAATTTAATTGTAGTCTTAATGACAAGTCCTGTGTTGGGGACGTAAAAAGAGTGCTAACTAGCTGCCATTCCTCCCTGCATGTCGTAAGCGACTAAAGAACTAGGGTTTACTGGGATAAATTGGGCGATGGACTAGGAACCTGTCACAAATGTTCCATTATGACATCGCAACCCAAATATTCATGCTGATAAGTGACCTAGGAGATATTATATCACCGTGGTTCTGTCCACCCTTTGTCAACGAGATTATCCGGCAGATAACCAAAGTCGTAAACGTTGTCTTTCGATGTTGCAAGCTGAAATGGCAGTGGGCCGGCCACGACTGTCGCAGAACCGACGATCGTTGGAGCAAAGCGGTTCTCGAATGGCGACCGCGTCTCGGTAAACGTAGGGTAGGACGCCCCCCTGCCAGATGGACTGATGACCTGAAAAGGGCCGCTGGTAGTGGTTGGCTGAGGGCCACGAGTGATCGTTTTTGTGGCGTAACCTTGGGGAGGCCTACGTCCAGAAGTGGACTGACATAGGCTGATTGATTGATTGATTTGATATTTATAATCCTTTTTTTTAATAAAAAGCATTTCATTTCAGATGTATAGAGATGATAAATGACAAAGACAGATGTGTCATGGTGACGTGTTCACAGATTACGGAGGGAGACTTAAATGAAGTTTTTCTCGACGCGATGTCAGAGATCTGTCATAATTTGCTATTGAGTAACAAGTTGGCGTTACAGAAGTATAGGTATATGTTTTTTATGTAATATATGCTTTGTTATGGATGTACGTAGTGTGAAGAACAGAAGAGCATGTATGAGATGATTAATGGCTGTGAGTGAGTCAAGAGAGATTTGTCACCCATTCCAGGTGGTGATCGATAGTCTCGTCCTGTATGTATGTTATAGGTGTCGCTAAGGCGTCCGAATTTCTAATCTATTTTACAAATTTGTTGCTAAATATTTGATTGCTGTGACGTATTGTAATCGTGGAAGTGACAATTGGATAAACAAAAATTATTACTTATATTTTTTAGCTTCAACTATTTATAAACATGCGAGGTTTTTTCTTCTTTCCGTGTAGGCAATATATCCCTAAAGGACAACGGGTATGTGGAATCTATTGGGCGATATTGTAGGCGCCTGTCACCAATGTTCCATATAAAATCACAACCCTAGTATTCTTGCTAATGAGTGACCAAACTGATAATTTAATTTCTCCAAAGTTTATTCCGCCTCAAAAGGTATTAAAGGACGTGAATGTACGCGTATATGTATGTATTGATCTCCCTATCTAAAACTAAATACAATAACAGTCTATTTTCCCCACAGATTACTCTACACACTAGCGTTCAAGCCGATGTTTCTCCGTGGTCTGTGGCTGTGGCTGAGTACGATGTGTCACGAGTCTTCGTATGGCGGTTCAAACACGCTGTTAATAGCGGCTTTGTCCCGTGGAATGGGCGCCGATACAACCACTATATCCGTGCATAGACTACTAGCGCCTCTGGCGACGTTTTGTTCCCTGTTTTCGCTGTTAATTGGGACGTTACATGACACGGAGTTCTGCCGAGATCCGGATTATATGGATAAGATTAGTAGTGAGTTGTCATGATTTTTGAATGAATGTTTATTGTGTAAGAAACCGAGAAATAGAATTGAAATAGTATGTGCGAACTTTTTTACATCTCTTGAAGAAGAATTAAAATCGACCTTTTGTACACCTCTTCAACCTCAAAACTTTTTGCGTGTCGCTAATTACAAGCACAGACTATAAACTGTTAAGAGAAATAGGTAAATTTCTTCGATGTTGAACGATTTTTTGTGTGTGCTGTAACTGTGGTTACTGGTCTTTAGAATATTAACCAATTTCGCAACTGTCGCCTCAATCTCGTGATAACTAAACAAAGGAAATATGATTTTTAAAAATACGAGTACATAACCGTAATATGTGTTTTTTTTTTCGTAAAATGTGATTTTTTACCATATATGTAACTCATTCACTACTGTCCCCAGTAACGACAGACAACAGCCAAACCTCAGGGCGAGTGCACGCCTTTTCCTTCTCCGAACTGGGCAGTCTGTGTCGGACATTACGCCAAGTGTGTCTAGGCTTAGTGGAGCTTGCCTATCCGGAGACACGGCCTGCCGTTGGCCTGTACAGGGAGGCTGTGGGCACGGTGCAGCCTATTGAGCTGACTAATAATAAAAATACGCCGGCGTGGTCGCATTTGTTCAGGGTAAGTTTGTGTAAAGGACACGTGTGTATGAGATGTGTGAGATTGGCGTGATGTGTATGTATGCAAGAAATTTGTTTAAATACAGGTTATTGTATGAAAATGCATAATAGTATATACAGGGTGGCGCATTCAAAACGGTCAGTATGGGAAAGTCTGAAACTATAAGAGATACGAAGATTTGTTCTTAGGAACCATGTCACCGATTTTGATAAAAAGAAAAACTGCATTCATACTTTCTTTGAAAAAACAACTGTAACCAGTACGGGAATCGAACCCGGTTGCTATGAAAAAATAAATTGGCCCTTTTCACTTTTTCTTTTTAAACATCGATTCTGTAGGTCTTAAGCTGTAAATGAATAAAATGCATTGTTTTGGCATACTTTAGTTTATCATAGTAGACCGTAACAATATTCAACAGACATGTAAAATTGTCTCTATGTCTGTTTGTAGTTTTGTACTTCCCTACTTGTTACATTCACCATATCATGTGGCATTAGCATTGCATTAATCCTTTAAGGAGGTTTTGTTATCTACAGTAATCAAAAACTAACAATCTATTGAAAAGCCCACTTAAAGTGACGCACACTGATCAAATTTTGAAAAGTACCTGTATGAAATTCGTTTTTGTTAAGGTGAGGATAGTTAATTATTATACTGTATTTGTGTTGTGAGATACCTACACGCACAATTAAACAAGTTCATAACCTTGTAACATCATCAGTACGTGATATTATTTATTGCAAAGTTGAAGTAACCGTTATTTGTGTAAATAGACATAAATTTATCTTTATTATAAGTTGACCGTGTCCTGTTTCTGTGATACTAGTGAAGTGTAGGAATCATGGTGCATATAAATGAAGGTATGAGCTTTGAAACAAACACTAATCAAAAAAAAATAACAAAGATTATTTCCCACTGTATTTATTTTAAAGTCTTTAATTTTTTTTCAATATTTTTTTTTATTGAAAGACCACAACTTTTTAGGAACAAGTTAGAACATTTCGAGATTAGTATCTCTAGGTGCTATGTAGACTTGGCTTTAATGTTGAATTGGTTTCATTCGCCCTTTGCCGCCCTTGCTGAACAAACTTTTTATTTTTGTAGGAAATGGCGAAATAGTCAAAAAATCGTGATTTGTACAAATACCTATTACAATATCCTCCAATGAAGCCTATGACAGTTAAATCCAAAAAGATGCTATTTTCTCATATTTTGGAAGTACTCTCAATAACAAATTTGAAACAACAAAGTAAAAATAACTTAGAAAATGAAATTCACGTTTTTAGCACTGGACTTTCAAGATATTGGTTATCGGTTGGTAGGGATGCTAATAAATTTGAAAAAAAAACACGCAAAGTGGCTTGCTAAATGTATAATTACATCCGGTGCTATTAGTAACCAACCTTCAACATCGGGTAGCGTTCACGCAGGACGGCCAAAAAAACAATTTCAAGATCTATGCGCTCGCAACAAACGTAGATTATTACAAAGTGAAGTACATTCACGGAATGAAAATGAACTTTATTTAGCTACGGAGATGAAGCTTCGGTCTTTAGGAAAATATAAAGCTGCTAAAGCTATAAAGGATATCGTATCGTCACCCTCAGATAGTAGTGCACCTAACACTCCCGTAAAAGACAAACCCTTGTCCTACACATCTAAAGAAGCTCTTGCACTTTGCAGTGAATTAAAACTAACACGACGACAGTACATTGAACTTCGAGCATCAGCAGTCCAGAAAGGTTTAAAACATTAATCCTCCGTATTATAAAATCTTAGAAGAAAAAGTTAAATGCTATATAACTGACGTTTCGGCACAAGTTTCGGCTTGTTGATCGATATGCCAAAACAGAATTTCGGAAACACCAATGACGGAAATACCGCCAGAGCTTTTTTTGCCAATTCTGAAGTAAGTTCGCGTATAACTGGTATAGACCATGAATTGATCGTTCGCTTTAAAGTAATTCTAACTGCATTGAACTCTCAATACAAGATAAATAGCACATTATTCGGTACTTATGCTAAGGAGTCTGCAATGAGGTATGTTGATCTGTACGGATGGTAACCAATGCCTCCTACAATACACAAAATATTAGCCCATGAAAAAGATGTCATTGACCATTTCTTAGTTCCAATTGATCAATTAGGAGAAGATGCTCAAGAGTCTCGCCATAAAGACGTCAGATATTATAGAGAACACAATACTAGGAAAATGTCGAGAAAAGAAACAAATGAAGATTTATTCAAAATTTTGCTTCTCACTTCTGATCCTATTATTTCCCAACTTCGCCGTCAACCTCTCAAAAAAGGGGGAAACATCTCGAAAGAAGTCCTGTGTTTACTAGCAGAGCCAGATTTAATTGCTGACGAGGAAAACAATGATGATGAAAATGAATAGGTATAAATCTAACTATAATTTAATTTAATATTCTTCCTATGCCCTGTTTATTCGAATAAACTTCTAATATATTTGTTTCAGATCAAAAACAACAATACAATACTAATAAGAAATCAAAATATCTAAAAGAAAAAAAAAATAAGTTATAAAATTGTTCCCATTTAATTTTATGTCAATTTAGTAATGACGTACATCAATTTAGTGTTTCAAATAGTAATTACAGTGTTAAAATAATTCATTTCTATTGTTATTACGATATATAAAACCCTAAATAATTTTATCCCGTTATTTTCTAATTATTGATCACTGTGTGACGTGTTAAACCATATTAGAAAATTTCTTGTGGGATAACGTTAAGGATTAATTTTACAAAACAAGCTCTGACACCATTGAAAACCTAAAAGTAGCAATAAAGTCAATTGTAACGCAAATTCACCACATGAAAATACAAAATTCTATAGTAAGATCGTTACCTAAAGGTGTTGAATATTGTATTGAAAACAACGGTGGTCACTTAGAAAACCTACTATGATAAACTAAAGTATGCCAAAACCATCCATTTTATTCATTTTCGACACCATGTTTCATAGAGACATTTACAGCTTAAGACCAACACAATCGGTATTTAAAGAGAAAAAGTGAAAAGGGCCAATTTATTTTTAAAGCAACCGGGTTCGATTCCCGTGCTGGTTGCAGTTGTTTTTTCAAAGAAAGTATGAATGCAGTTTTTCTTTTTATCAAAATCGGTGACATGGTTCCGAAAAACCAATCTTCGTATCTCTTGTAGTTTCAGTCTTTCCCATACTGACCGTTTTGAATGCGCCAGCCTGTATAGTTCAAATACAGTAATATTTGATGTGCTCAGTTAGTGCCTGATTTTACAATGGTTGTGATAAACTATGTAAGAAACTAAACTACGAGGAAACTTAACTATCCATAATTATACAAAACACATGACTTTTAAGCTATCAGTATAGAAAAAATTGGGGATTTTGTGGCCTGTGAAACAAGTAACCAACCCGGAAAAAAAAATTTGCCTTATGTCGTGTATTTCGAAATGTTCATTATTACATCACCTTAGTCCAATAATGAAGCAAATATTTTATTTATTAAATAAAAGAAAAAGTTATAGCATTTTGCATAAAGATAATCTCAACTATACCTGTATTACAATATAATACATACATACTAAACAGACCTAATTTCACGTCCCAACTCAAGGTTTGCACGCACCTGCTCCGTGCGTTGTACGTGCGCGACTCACGTCTCCACTTCTTCGGCGGCACGGCTGGCAGTCTCACTGGTGGCGAGGAGTGGACCGTGGAGGGTGCAGTGCCTGAAGGAGACGCCGCGGTGATGCTGGTGGCTGGCACCAGGGTTCGGAACAGCTCCAGGCAGATGATCAGGCCTTCGAACGCCGCGAGCCTCATGTCTATGAATGGTGAGTTGGTGGGGGGGGGGGGTATGGAGTTTGAGTTAATGTGGAAATGTTGTTTGATTAGGGATAATAGACGAGTGGTTGTCGGTTGCGTTGATGTACATAAACAATAGAATTTAAATTATATTTTTTTAATTACCTAGTTATAGATCACTTAAATAATATAATTTAACGATTAAAGTACATACATAGTATATTTGTAACAGTTTTTCGGGCAATATTGAATGGTATTTCCAATGGTTATTAAAAGATACACACAGGTAAACACTACCTAGGTATCAAACTGATGTTTTGTGCGACCTTATACCGGTATTCAATCTTTATTTAAACCATGATTGCGATCTGTAGTTTTACTTAGTTCTACTTACATAAATAATAACACTTTTTTCCGCGATTTTGATTTTTATTCATTTTACAAGAAAAACGTAATATAACAAAGTGATACTTTGTTTATAAAAAGTCCCCTTTTTCTTATAAAACTCTTTCATTACGTCACACTAATAAACAGCAGAATCCGCGGTCAACTTGACCTCGGATTTCGTTCCAGACGAGGGCCCTCCCATGACGACCAAAGAGCTGAGGACCGTCACCATTCTCAAGGAGATACCTTTCCTAGTCCCCTTCTCGACACGACTCTTGATTTTGCAAGGACTGTTGCTACGGTAAGTGAGGATGACAAGACACTTAAGAAAAAGACAAACGCGTTCACGACCATTAACTCATACGGGGTAGTAAGAGGTTCAGGCATCACAATCGCGGAGGTAGTCGTTTTATGGCTCCCTCGAACCCACGTGTTGACCAGATAGTTAGTACTCAATGAGACAGGTGGCAAGCCATGTCGCCATTTACAAGCACTATTACCTGTTCGGGGTACAGGTAGGCCGTAATATTCGACGCATTTCGTAAATGTATATTTATTACGAAAACGTACAAATAAATTCATAAAAGTTTATTTCCATACATGCAAAGAATTGGTTGTATACACATGTTTAATATAATAATTATTTACTAGCATGTTGATTAACTCTGTCTTAATATTATTCAAAACAGAACTGTGTTTTTCTTGTAGAGAGAAGCAGGATTCGTGGTATGAGCTGTCCAACTTCAACGAGGGTCCAATGATCAACATCAGCGTGAGGAGAACACATTTATACGAAGACGCCTTTGATAAACTAAGTCCAGAAAATGGTGAGTTAAATTATAATAGTCATTTTTAAACATACATACATACACATCACGCCTGATTCCCTATAGAGGGGTAGGCAGAGATCACGGATCCCCATTTGTCCCGATCCTGACAGACCACTTTGGCTTCATTGACATTCAAACATCTTCTAATTTATTATCTATTTTTAAACACTCGCGATTTATACTCATTTTATTGTGAGACCGGCTCGTTTCTTGATAAATTAATAAAGATAAAAATATTAAATTATAGTATTATACAATGTAATGTCTACTAATAATACCCTTGATATTTATATATGATTTATGATTTTTTTTTATATATGATTTTTCTTCTTAGATAACACCAATAACAACAAAAGAAACAAACAAACGCGTT
Source organism: Leucoptera coffeella (assembly GCA_030578115.1). Classification (NCBI taxonomy): domain Eukaryota; kingdom Metazoa; phylum Arthropoda; class Insecta; order Lepidoptera; family Lyonetiidae; genus Leucoptera; species Leucoptera coffeella. Next base: position 37,349 of record JAMBLF010001777.1, read on the forward strand.
CACGACCATTAACCCTTGCGGGGTAGTCAAAGGTTCAGGTGTCCATCTCCGCAATTGCGAAGGTGGTAATCCTATTACCACCTCGAACCCTCGCGTTGACCAGATAGTCAGTACTCAATGTGACAGGTGGTCAGCCATGTCGCCATTTACAAGCACTAACTATTACCTGTCAACAACATACATACACATCACGCACGATTCCCTGTAGAGGGGTAGGCGGAGATAACGAATCCCCAGTTGTCCCGATCCTGACAGACCACTTTCGCTTCATTGACACTCAAACACATTCTATAATATATATATGTGTGTGTGGAAGGGCGGTTACGAAGGGGCCAGCCTAATAAGACATAACAGTCAGATAGACGCTATATTGAAAAAAGGTGACGTTAGGAGTACCTATAACCGCCGAGTGTGTATAAGAAGATGTATGAATGTCAATGAAGCGAACGTCGTCTGTCAGGATCGGGACAAATGGGGATCCGAGATCTCTGCCTACCCCTCTACAGGGAATCAGGGGTGATGTGTATGAATGTATGTATGTATAACCGCCGAGTGTGTATGAGAAGATGTATGACAACAGTATAAATATAATTTTGTTACAGAACCCAACATGAAGCTGAAACTACGAGTGCAACTCATAAACCCGGCTGGGGCGGCCGAAGCAGGAGTG
>JAMBLF010001778.1:0-38979 GCA_030578115.1 Leucoptera coffeella
AATTATTTCGTTTAACATAGAGCAATCTAACATTAAATTGTTCAGACTAAATGTGAAAAACACAACCTCATTTTGTGGATGAGCGTTCATGTAGTGCAACATAGCCTCGTCCATCTTTTCTTCCATGAGATGTTGATTTACAGTCCGCATAGCTCTTGTATTCTGTTTATAACCACTTATACCACTAAATTCTAAGTAAAAAGTATATTTCTATTATGTTTACTACAAGATAATAAAGACATTTCAATTAGTTTTGTTCACCTTCTTGCAATACATACAACTCGTAACCAAAGCAAAATTGACATTAGGGAAGGGGCATGTGATTTGGTTACTTGTAAGACTACAATATTTGAGATTCATTTTTAAAATAAATTAAACTGATTGTTATAACAAAAAATTACACAATAGCTAAAAGTCGTTCGATATACATACAAATTTCGAATCATTCTATTTTTCAGATAAAAAAGAGGCATTTACAAATTAAATATTTCGCTGTTAAAATTGCAATATAATGTGTTTCGCTGTTATAATATGCATGCTATTTTACTTTTATAAATATTGATTCGTATCAGCTCACAGGAAGGGGATTCAGATTCAATCTCATGAAGTACACGATTGGGCTATACCATCTATCTATAATTATAAATAATATTGTTTTTTATAACAAAGGATAATGCGATTTGCATACTAATTAAACTGTTCAAAGTAAATTTTAGAATATTGTCACAAATTTAACAAAATAAAACTGCCATGACAATTAATACTTACGTAGTTCCGGAGATATTAAATCTATGGCAATTCATCTACGAGTTGACCAGATAGAGACATGGTTAACCACCAAACCGTGTCGCCATTTACAACATACAGCTTGGCAAAAACGTCTAGAAACGTAAACTTTTATTTGTGATCTTGCAACCTTAAAAAATAAAAAATAATTATGTAAACAAAAGGATGTCAAATTTCCAAATATTTGTTTCAAATAAACTCTAACATAAAACGGTTATGTAAATACGTAGAAAGTTAATTAAAATGAATAAGACTATCCGAAGTGATGTCAGGAGTGTGATTTACAAAGTTTTTAATAAATGTCTGGCGGAAAAAAGGACAAATCTATTCTTTCGGATGTGGACGATGTTTATCAAAGAACTGCTAAAATGACCGGTATCTAAACGTTTATTTTGTTGTATATAGTTGGTAAATGCATTACTTGATGAACTATAAACCACTGTGAATTGCTTGCATACGAGATAAGTGTAATATTATACAATAAACTTCGAACACAGAGGTTATGTTTACATCTTTGTTCAATACTGTGGCGCGCATTAATGAAGTTGATACTTTTGAGTATTTTTAATTATTTTATTATTTTTAGTATACATTAAACAATATTCCCCCAGATCCCACTTCAATATCTGTTAGTTAGTTAGAGGATATGAACGTGGAGGCGGTAGAATTTTTGGAAAAAAAATTTATTTAAATAAAATATGGATATTTTTTTTGAAGTTTGGTACATATATTAATCAAAGCGTGAAGATTAACAATGGCTAATATGAAACAATAGTCAAGTGCATGTCGGATTAGCAAATGCCCATAATGTTACACAAATAATACTTCTATGTACTAAGTACCAAGACTAGGTTGTCCACTTTAAGGGTTGCCATGAAAAAACTTAGTGGCGCCCCCATTATTTTCTACTCTTTTTTGCCAAGCTGTACTATTATTTATTTAAGGGAGGGTAAGTTTTCCATCAGGCAAAAGTATTTCTTTGTGAAAATGTACATAGAAAATCATAAATGTGATTTATTATTGAAAATAATATGGAGGACAATAACCCAGTAAATCACCAAACAATTTCATAAATAGAGATAAAGCCTCATTTCCGTGCAAAAGGGTGAATAGAGATCACAGATTGCCAATTTTCTCAATCCTGACTTTGGTTCATTAAGTTCCGAGCCCATTTTTATACATACTTAGTTGTTATAAATATACCCTAAACCTCGCTCTTATATGTTGTCTATCTCACTATCATTTTATGTTTTTTTGCGCCGACACCTACTTATTTGCCATCTTCCTCTTGTCTCTCTTTTATCAATCTATTATCATTGAACCGCACAACATGTATAAACGTAAAATGAATTCCCTTTTCAATCCTAGCTTTTACGGAAAGAGAAGGATACAGTTTGGAAGTTGTAGTATATATATTGAAAAAAGGTGATGTTAGGTGTATCTATAACCGCCGAGAGTGTATGAGAAGATGTATGAATGTCAATGTAGCGAAAGTTGGTCTATCAGGATCGGGACAAATGGGGATCCGTGATCTCTGCCTACCCCTCTACAGGAATCAGGCGTGATGTGTATGTATGTATATATAGATACTTTTAATTCTATCATACTATGACACTTAATAGTTTAATCTTTAATTAAAATATTAATAAATTATTTGTAGAGTACCCGCCACATAAGGTGGCAGTAGCCAAACATGGAACTAAATTTGACGTTTCCGCAATTGCGTGTTATTTTGTATGAAAGGTAAATTTAGTATTACCAGCGTTGTGTTTTTTGCCCACTCTTTGTAATTTTTATGTTTGTTAAGGGTGATTATAATAAATTGATTTCTGGAGTTTCTTGTTAGTTCTTCTCCAAGGGTCTCCGCTGAACTTCTTCTTCTCAATCGTTACGCTCTTATCAGAGCGGTCGTGGTCTTCATGACGTGGCATCTTGAGCAGCCGAAATGGTTGGTGAACTAACCTCGGTAAAAATATGTAAAGACAATGCTCAGTGCCATGTTTGAAATAGTTTTTTTACATACATACATAACACATCACGCTCTGATTCCCTGTAGAGGGGTAGGCAGAGATCACGGATCCCCATTTGTCCCGATCCTGACAGACCACTTTCGCTTCATTGACATTCATACATTCTCTAATACACTCTCGGCGGTTATAGGTACTCCTAACGTCACCTTTTTTTCAATATAGCGTCTATCTGACTGTTACATATATGTCTTATTAGGCCGGCCCCTACGTAACCGCCCTTCCACTTCACTCATATATATTCCTTTTGTCAATATATAGTTTTTTTAATTTGTACTTAGATCATAAAATAACTTTCAAAGAGAGCTTATGATAGGGCCTATTTTGAATAAAAATATTTTGACTTTTGACTTTGGTATATTAATTTGTTTTATTTGAGTTTATAGCTCTGCAACCAAAGATCGTTACAAATGAAAACTTCAATATAATGTATCGAGCCGTATGGCACAGTGAGTGCTAGTTTTGGCGTGTTTACTGGCAACACTGGATTACGCGACTGTGGCGACGCCTCCAACTGCCACCTTATGTGGCGGGTACTCTACTCTGAAAGTAGAGATCCCGCCACATAAGGTGGCAGTAGCCAAAACTTGGAACTAAATTTGACGTTACCCCGCCATTGCGTGTTATTTTGTATGAAAGGTAAATTTAGTATTACCAGCGTTGTGTTTTTTGCCCACTCTTTGTAATTTTTATGTTTGTTAAGGGTGATTATTATAAATTGATTTCCGGAGTTTCTTGTTAGTTCTTCTCCAAGCTAGGGTCTCCGCTGATCTAACCTCGGTAAAAAATATGTAAAGACAATGCTCAGTGCCATGTTTGAAATAATAGTTTTAAGAGATTCGCGATTTATACTCATGATATAAGATATAAGGGTGTGTATAAGATTGATTGCAGCTGTGGGAAATCCTGCGTCAAACACACTAAACGGTCTATTGCGGACAGAGTGAAGGAACACATAATATATGTAATATATAATAAGAAGGATAAGTCCCGTTAATTATTAATCATGTTTGAAATAGTTTAATAAACATATTTTGACTTTGATAGCTTAATTTGTTTTATTTGAGTTTATAGCTCTGCAATCAAAGACCGTTACAAATGAAACCTATAATGTATCGAGCCGTATGGCACAGTGAGTGCTAGTTTTGGCGTGTTTACTGGTAACACTGAATTACGCGACTGTGGCGACGCCTCGAACTGCCAATTTATGTGGCGCGATCTCTAATATCGTGAAGAAACTGTCTTTGATCTCTTTGTTTTTTTTTGTTTTTATTTAAAGATACATGACCTAGAATGATCTCTTTGTAATAAATGTCAACAAAATGCGCCGCTGTTGCCATCAGTCTCGCTCGTTACGTCAGTCATCTGCAAGGGACCAAGGTCAAAAGTCATGTCATGTAGAGATCCCGCCACATAAGGTGGCAGTTGGAGGCGTCGCCACAGTCGCGTAATTCAGTGTTACCAGTAAACACGCCAAAACTAGCACTCACTGTGCCATACGGCTCGATACATTATAGGTTTCATTTGTAACGGTCTTTGGTTGCAGAGCTATAAACTCAAATAAAACAAATTAATATATCAAAGTCAAAATATGTTTATTAAACTATTGCAAACATGATTAATAATTAACGGGACTTATCCTTCTTATTATATATTACATATATTATGTGTTCCTTCACTCTGTCCCGCAATAGACCGTTTAGTGTGTTCGATGTAGGATTTCCCACAGCTGCAATCAATCTTATACACACCCTAATATCTTATATCATGAGTATAAATCGCGAATCTCTTAAAACTATTATTTCAAACATGGCACTGAGCATTGTCTTTACATATTTTTTACCGAGGTTAGATCAGCGGAGACCCTAGCTTGGAGAAGAACTAACAAGAAACTCCGGAAATCAATTTATTATAATCACCCTTAACAAACATAAAAATTACAAAGGTGGGCAAAAAACACAACGCTGGTAATACTAAATTTACCTTTCATACAAAATAACACGCAATGGCGGGTAACGTCAAATTTAGTTCCAAGTTTGGCTACTGCCACCTTATGTGGCGGGATCTCTAATATTTTTAATTGTTGTTCAATTTTATCTTAAAAAGTTGTAAGTACTTGTGATGAAAACCCAGAAACATGTTTCGTAATACACTTTCCAAGGGATTTTTTCCTAAAAATATTGAAGTGAGTATTAGCAAAAAAAATACTATCCAACAATTTCTTTTGGAATTCATCATAATATTAGAAACAATTTATATAATTTCCTTTGCATTTTAGGCCAAAAGATGTAACCATACCAGTAAGTTAGACGCAATTAGGGAGAAAATACAGAATGGTCCAGGTTTTGCTGATTTTATATCTGAAGACAGGCCTAAAGATTGGGATGATTATGAAGGCAAATTGAAGCGACAAAAGGGGGAAACTGAACGTTTGAGGTTACCTCCCTGGCTAAAAACTCCTATTCCAGTTGGTAAGTTCCATATCAACAGTCTCCAATCTACAATAACATTATACATATTATATTCTCTATAAACATAGTCATAGGTCTGAATGTCAATGATGATACATAGGTCTACCATAGGTCTTGTCACACCATATTTGTAGTAAAGAGCTTCTAAAACAAGGTAGTCAGTTATTTGTGTATCTTATTACATAAAAAACATACGCTTCACGACTTGTGTATAGACACTCCCTTTTTTATTATGGCGGGGTAGTCAGAGGCTTGAATGCCCATCTCCGAAATTTCGAAGGTATGTTAGGTATAGGTCGTTCAAAGCCCGCGTATCACTAGATAGACAGCACCCAACATGGTAGGTAGTGAACCGTATCTTATTATTAACTTTAATCATATATTATGTTCCAGGTGAAAAGTTTGCTGGTATAAAACACCAACTGCGTAAATTGAAGTTAAGTACAGTGTGTGAGGAGGCACGCTGCCCAAACATTGGCGAATGTTGGAGCGGTGGCAAGCATGGCACTTCTACTGCTACTATAATGGTAATATATTAAACACATCCCTTAATTCCTTTTGGGAATGTACCTATGGAGAAAAACCATTCGCCAAGTTGTCCTGGAGTGTAAGACTGTGTCTAAAGAACGAGCTAAAGTCCTAGGGAAACCTAGATACTAAGAGTCCACTGCATTTCTAGCAAGAACTGGGCTGGCTGGAATAGCCAGTGACATCATGGCAAATGGTCCCAGTAGGGACTAATCTCGGAAACCACTGAGGTCAATAAACTAACTTAACTATGGAGATATAATATTTTTTAATCTCATTAGGCAAAACTATGGGAGTTGTAATAGCATCATAGGTGATAGGTTGCTAGCCCATTACCTAAAAGATTCCACTGAACCTTAATGGCATCCTACCACATACTGTGAAGAATAGTTAGGTAGCCTTCTTATATCTCAGACTATAACTGCACATGTTTACCCTTACCTTATACAATTATTAATGTTACAGTTAATGGGTGATACCTGTACCCGTGGATGCATGTTCTGCTCAGTAAAGACCTCAAGAAAACCACCTCCGCTGAACCCTGACGAACCGAAGAACACAGCGCAAGCAATCAGCGAATGGGGTGTCGGATATATTGTTTTGACTTCAGTGGACCGAGATGGTGAGTCAATAAATCATGCATTAAGTATTAACAATATTTACTCTTGTGGGAATAGAGTTTACCTATGCTTGAAAGATGATTTGGCCTAACAAAAATTTGTTAAGATTATTAATTTTATTATATAACTTTGACAACCTCCTAGGCGTGATCGGTCTAACCGTGAGATCCAGTGTACAATTCCCGGTGGAGGCAGAGAAAGAACTACACTTTTTTTCTGTTTTCCAGTCTGGTTGTTGATTCTATATGCAATATATGTGTCTATCTATATATATTAAGAAAATACATACATATTTCTTAAATATATTGACAAGTACCCTTAACACAAGTTTTAAATGAATGAAATTGTACATTATTTAAAAACTTATTCATACATTTTTTGTTTTTACTTTCAGATTTGCCAGATGGTGGTTCAGCTCATTTTGCAGAAACTGTGATGGAGATAAAGAAAAGGTTGGTATTTGTAACCATGTTATCAGGATTTTTTGGCATTATAGTGGAACCTCCTATGACATGTTGTGAAGAAAAGTAAATATTTAAGGGTCATTTGACGCTTCAGACCAGCTCAAAATTATCTCATAGTTCTTTTTTAATAATTTATAATTCTTTATAATATAATAATTGTGGCAAGACAGAATTGTTAGGATACTACGAGATGCCGATCCATAGTCTCTGCCTATCCCTTTACCAAAGTATAAGCCTAAATAAAAGTATACAATGTATTTCTTATCTCCGTTACAGGAATAGTGAGATCTTAGTGGAGTGCCTCGTCCCTGATTTTCGGGCCAACCGTGAATGCATAGAAAGAGTGGCCATGTCGGGATTGGATGTGTTTGCACATAACATTGAGACAGTGGAGCGCCTCACTCCCTTTGTAAGAGATCCGAGGGCTGGGTAAGTGTTTAACATGATTATAATACGTGAAGGAATGCTACTGAGATAGTAATGAAATATAGAGTCGGTTTAAGAACCACTTTTAGCACATTTAAGCTTTTTTTGTGGTTTCTAAAACGTTAACAAACACTTTCTTGACCACCACTAACCCATGCTGGCTATTCTGGGGTTGACATGCCCATCTCAACAATTGCAGCGTTAATACAACAAGTCCATAATATGTAAATAAATAGAATTGGATGATTGAAGCATTGGTAATCATAATTATTATATATATACAGGGTGTAACAGAAGAGTGTAGCAATACTTCAGGGTCGTATAAAGCATCACCTAATTAGTCTAAATACCAAGTTTCACTGGGATCGGACTGAAATTGCCTTTTTAACAGCTATCTGAAAATGAGTAACATTCACGATCAGCTGATCGCAACAAAATTCCGACCCATCACTATGGGTCACTCAGTATAGGTAGGCGGCGAAGTCAAACGCTTTCAGGAAAGCCGCTCAAAGCTATAGGCTCCACCCCCAACACCTTGAAGGTGCCGTCCATTCTTTGTGAAAAGCCGCCCGCCGCCGCCACTGATATTAGGGCGAGTTCACATACAATTGTAATATTATGCGTTCACTTTTTTACATAATTAACGCGTGGAACATGTTAGGTACTTGATTAGCTTAGCATTCCTAATTTCGTAAGTCATCGCTTAGGGTCGTCGTGGAATTACCTTTTGTCACTTATTACCTATTGCCATCAAGTCTTGCGAGATCCCGTGACGTCACATAATAAATGAGACCGTGGAGACTGCTAGAAGCCTAAATTCTGTCCAAAGTCCAAACCTAAGAAAATTACGGCGTTTGTTAGGTATGTTACCTATACCTACCTGTAAACGTAGTTATGTTACATTCCGTCGCTTGCGCATTTTTATAATAGGTATTTTTATAATTATTACCTATCTATTTATCTTCGTAACGGTCTGGACTTAAAGGTAACCAGCTGCCTTATTCCCGGCATGTCGTAAGAGGCGTTTAAGGGGCTATATGGGCTTTTTTGTTTACCTAAATACCTACCGAGACGGAGGCTTCCTCGTTCCTTTTGATTTTTATGGGGATTATGGGAGATATCGTGTACGATTGTGTGTATGATTTAGTCATGTGGATACCATCCATCCACACATTCCGACCATGTGGTCTCTTGGTTGCCATTTACGACATCCCGGGAAGAAATCAGCCGGTTACATTCTATTTAACTTATGCCAGACCAGCACTGGACAGTCCCGGACTAGCACGGGCATTTCATAATACATTATCAGTAGGCACGTAACACCATCATTTCAGTATCTTTAGTTGTAGATCATTAAATTAAATTAAATTCTCATGTTCAAATGTAATGTAGGTAAGTAACCACAAATACAGGTACCTAATCACATTACGCTTGTATGGAATCGCCCTTAGAATTTTGAGTGAAATTTACCTATTGTTAATTTTGTTTGTTTTAGTTACTCAGTTGATTTTTGACAATTGTCCAGTTGGCAACGTTTTTGCATATTGAGATTTTCGAGATTCGTGCGTGAAAGTAAACTAATTAATATGTCTTTTAGTAATAATGAATACTATAATATGATGTTGTGTGTGGGAGTGTTTGGGGCCGACCGTTTTGAGCAAATAGCTGATAATTATCTTAGTTTATTATTAACTAAGAAGTGTAGTGGTTCAGTGTCATGATACCTACTATTGATGTGAAAGTTGTGAAACTGTACGGAATCTTATCAAGAATTTGCTAACTCAATAAAAACCAACAGGTCAGTCTAACTTAGTTAATAATAACATAATTTGAAGGGTAATAAGATTATTCAAATAATGAAATTCAATTTATGTTTTAAATAGTTTTTATTTAAAACATAAAGATATGTACTTAATACTTTGTCTTGTGTTTATGTACGTATCCAGTTTGAATTCATTCTTTCGGTACCTAAGTCCTAAAACGCGACTAAGAGACTAAACTATCATTGGTCGAAAGACTGACAATCTCTATTTATTTCTAAAGTGACTCCGTGTCACAGTTATTATCCTAAGTATTGATTCTATTGAAATTCTAATGTGACCCAAAAATAATCTTAAGTCACCCTAAGTTCAGTCTACCCTTACTAGGATTAACTACCTGTCACTTACCTATTAAAGAGCGAAAGTTTTATGATTAGGTTACGCTAAACGTTGACTTCAAATCCTAAAGAGGTAAAACATAAAACCTCTTCCGTCACGTTTAGTTTTTATGTAGGTACCTGGTAACTACTGAACAAGGCATTACAGTCGTGATGTTTATGAGAAAAATAATAACCGGGTTGGCAGGCTTCAATAAATTATCTTGTATGTGAAAGAAAGGTCAGATAAATTTGTTTGGTTACCTGCATACATATGCATCACGTCCATAATCCCCGAAGGGGTAGACAGAACAAAAGATTCCAAAGACCCTTTTGTCACGTTTAGCCTGTCGTTGGGGGACAAAGATATAAAAGATTTTGGTACACTGGGGATGGTGGCTAGCCAATCGCCCAAAATACCTAACAAACTCCCTAGTCCTTTAGTCGCCTTTTACGACATGCCGGGTAGAAGGCAGCCGGTTACATTCTATTTTAGTCCCAGACCAGCACGGGACTACAATTTTCAATAACCTACTGAAAAGTAAACAAACTTTGAATCGCCGACAAAAATCCCAATCCATATTTACTACAAACAGATTTTGAGCCTTATTGCGTAATAAATAACATTCAATTCTCAATAACACAATGTACTGCAATAGGTAGCATGTACTGATTCTTTTGACGAATGCCGATGTCTCAGGAAAATGAGACTTAATGCTAAGGAAATAGTCCGAATTGAATTTCCTTGCGGTAATCATGAAGGCGCCGAACTTTCTTTTGTCTCTCTCTGTTTACTAGTTGGTTTCAGTTGCACTAGGGATGGGACATTGTAATATTTGTACTTCGGTACTTACTCATTTTTGAGTATCAGATTATGGAAAATTCTAGATTTTAAGATATCGAGCTAAAACTTTACAATTACACTAAGTAGGTGATAGAGAATCTAGCCCTAAAGTATTGCTACACTCTTCTGTTACACCCTGTATATATATATACAGGGTGTAACAGAAGACAAGAACAGGGTGTAATATTTGTACTTCGGTACTTACTCATTTTTGAGTATCAGATTATGGAAAATTCTAGATTTTAAGATATCGAGCTAAAACTTTACAATTACACTAAGTAGGTGATAGAGAATCTAGCCCTAAAGTATTGCTACACTCTTCTGTTACACCCTGTATATATATAACTGTATATATATATAATGTTGTTATATATATATACAGGGTGTAACAGAAGAGTGTAGCAATACTTTAGGGCTAGATTCTCTATCACCTACTTAGTGTAATTGTAAAGTTTTAGCTCGATATCTTAAAATCTAGAATTTTCCATAATCTGATACTCAAAAATGAGTAAGTACCTATGTACAAATATTACAATGTCCCATCCCTAGTGCAACTGAAACCAACTAGTAAACAGAGAAAGACAAAAGAAAGTTCGGCGCCTTCATGATTACCGCAAGGAAATTCAATTCGCACTATTTCCTTAGCATTAAGTCTCATTTTCCTGAGACATCGGCATTCGTCAAAAGAATCAGGCGCCTGCTACCTATTGCAGTACATTGTGTTATTGAGAATTGAACGTTATTCATTACGCAATAAGGCTCAAAATCTGTTTGTAGTAAATATGGATTGGGATTTATGTCGGCGATTCAAAGTTTCTTTACTTTTCAGTAGGTTATTGAGAATTGTAGTCCCGTGCTGGTCTGGGACTAAAATAGAATGTAACCGGCTGCCTTCTACCCGGCATGTCGTAAAAGGCGACTAAAGGACTAGGGGGTTTGTTAGGTATTTTGGGCGATTGGCTAGCCACCATCCCCAGTGTACCAAAATCTTTTATATCTTTTATGTCCCCCAACGACAGGCTAAACGTGACAAAAGGGTCTTTGGAATCTTTTGTTCTGTCCACCCCTTCGGGGATTATGGACGTGATGCATATGTATGTAGGTAACCGAACAAATTTATCTGACCTTTCTTTCACATACAAGATAATTTATTGAAGCCTGCCAACCCGGTTATTATTTTTCTCATAAACATCACGACTGTAATGCCTTGTTCAGTAGTTACCAGGTACCTACATAAAAACTAAACGTGACGGAAGAGGTTTTATGTTTTACCTCTAGGATTTGAAGTCAACGTTTAGCGTAACCTAATCATAAAACTTTCGCTCTTGAATAGGTAAGTGACAGGTAGTTAATCCTCGTAGGGGTAGACTGAACTTAGGGTGACTTAAGATTGGGTCACATTAGAATTTCAATAGAATCAATACTTAGGATAATAACTGTGACACGGAATCACTTTAGAAATAAATAGAGATTGTCAGCCTTTCGACCAATGATAGTTTAGTCTCTTAGTCGCGTCACAGGTCGCGTTTTAGGACTTAGGTATCGAAAGAATGAATTCAAACTGGATACGTACATAAACACAAGACAAAGTATTACATATCTTTATGTTTTAAATAAAAACTAAGTATCAGCTATTTGCTCAAAACGGTCGACGCCAAACACTCCCGGTGGGGCGGATCCACTATGTGTGTACTGATGTGGCCATCCACTAAATCACTCAGACCAGCTCTTAAAGTAACTTGCAGTCCACTAACTATGTGTAATTCATTTGGGTTATTCACAATTCATTAATACTAAAAGACATATTAATTAGTTTACTTTCACGCACGAATCTCGAAAATCTCAATATGCAAAAACGTTGCCAACTGGACAGGTGTCAAAAATCAACTGAGTAACTAAAACAAACAAAATTAACAATAGGTACCTAAATTTCACTCAAAATTCTAAGGGCGATTCCATACAAGCGTAATTTGATTAGGTACCTGTATTTGTGGTTACTTACCTACATTACACTTGAACATGAAAATTTTATTTAATTTAATGATCTACAACTAAAGACACTGAAATGATGGTGTTACGTGCCTACTGATAATGTATTATGAAATGCCCGTGCTAGTCCGGGACTGTCCAGTGCTGGTCTGGCATAAGTTAAATAGAATGTAACCGGCTGATTTCTTCCCGGGATGTCGTAAATGGCAACCAAGAGACCACATGGTCGGAATGTGTGGATAGATGGTATCCACATGACTAAATCATACACACAATCGTACACATATCTCCCATAATCCCCATAAAAATCAAAAGGAACGAGGAAGCCTCCGTCTCGGGAGGTATTTAGGTAAACAAAAAAGCCCATATAGCCCCTTAAACGCCTCTTACGACATGCCGGGAATAAGGCAGCTGGTTACCTTTAAGTCCAGACCGTTACGAAGATAAATAGATAGGTAATAATTATAAAAATACCTATTATAAGAATGCGCAAGCGACGGAATGTAACATAACTACGTTTACAGGTAGGTATAGGTAACATACCTAACAAACGCCGTAATCTTCTTAGGTTTGGACTTTGGACAGAATTTAGGCTTCTAGCAGTCTCCACGGTCTCATTTATTATGTGACGTCGCGGGATCTCGCAAGACTTGATGGCAATAGGTAATAAGTGATAAAAGGTAATTCTACGACGACCCTAAGCGATGACTTACGACATTAGAAATGCTAAGCTAATCAAGTACCTAACATGTTCCACGCGTTAATTATGTAAAAAAGTAAACGCATAATATTAGAATTGTATTTCATTTTTTCGGCTGGCAACCCTACTATATATATATATATATAAGTAAACGTAAAATTTGAGCTCTGAGGAAATAAATTCGTAAATAGGTATTAAATAAACTATATAGCTCAATTTATAATAAAAAGTATTTAGTAATACATTAGAAACTAGTTCCGCGATAAAAAGTGTTGATTAAATATCTGTTGTAAGTAAAAATCCTCAATAATAATTTATACTCGTGATTAACGTCGGTAAGTTTAAAATCAAAAATCAATTTGTTAATTTAACTAGATATTATTAACAGTCTAATAGTGAGAACTGATCTCAGATATACTATTATTGAAGGACATTAAACATAACAATAAACTTGAAATGTAAAAGAAAAGTTATGCATATGAAAAAATAAATTATAACCTCCAACAGATACAATCAGTGTATTCTTTTAAGTTTAATTATTATAAGAGTTGAAGTTGTGTTTCACTAAACTTATCTCAAGTGTGTGCTTTTTAAATTCTATTAGCATTTGGAGATTAGTGCACGAAAGAATCTGATTTTTTTGTTTGTAAGGTAGTGTACAGTTTGAATAAAATCGTTTCTCGGATCCTTCTGGCTCTGATATTGCTTGGCTTAGTCAGTTTGGGAACCGCTAGTACATGATTTCTTGATTAAGAAATACCTATTTAGCCTCCTGTGCCTGAGTCTTGTGGTTTTGGCGCTTGTGGGGTGTGAGGACTTTGGCATTTGACTTGCACTTTTGTGATAGTGTACTGTGAAACCAGTGTAAGACAGAATGTCTGTTGTAACCAGAAGCACAACTATTCGTGAGCTGGAGACGAAGCTAAGGCTGACCCTGAGTGAGCTTAAAGAAAGTAAGGTTTTGAATGATAAGTTATTGTTAGAGAGAGATGAGAGTGAGAAAGAGATTATTGAATTGGTTAGTGGTCAAGGGAAATTGAAGGCTGAGATGGCTGTGATCCATCGAGAGATGGAAATTATCATGAATGAGAAGGATAGGTTGCAAAAGATGCAAGACTCAGCTGCATACTTTGGAGATGAATATGAGTGTGCGCTGAGACATATAGGGAAATTAGAATTAGACCTACGGAATGCACACAGGCGCATAGTGTCTCTTGAAGCAGATAATGAAGATCACCAAAAGTTATGCAATGATATTCAGTATCAACAGCTTGTATTAGGAATAAATAATACTAAAACCAACCACCCAGAGAATCAAGTGTCTAGAAATACATTAAAAAAATACAAAAAACTAAACAAGGTGATCAAAAATACTTCAGATAAGTTGAAAAGAATTAATAGGGTTAACATTAAGAAACTATTTAAGAATTCAAATTATGTTAGTACTATAAAAGACTATAAAATACAATGTAGACATTTAAATGATAAAATTAATGAGTTGCAAGCTTCACTTGCATCAATAAATTATAAATATGAGATGGCCCAAACAGAGATAGGGGAACATATACAGGCAATGGACAAACTACTTTCCTTGAGTGCGTCTAACGTTGATGCGTTTAACAATTTAGTGAAAGATGGGTGTATGTGCGGTGGCCACTTGAATGATGTGAAAGAGGATGATTGTGTCCAGCCTGTGGCTGAAACATTTGTAAATTGCTCAGAAGTGAGTAGGTGTGATGAGGGCAGCCTTAGTGGACAGGCAGGCATCATAATCTATAGTGATGAAATAGGTAGAAATCTAGGCAGGTACTTAGGGAGCATTATGGATGCACCTATACAAAATTGTTGCTACCCAGGAGCATCTTTGACTCAACTGATAAATAATATCAGTAAAAACAAAAGCGATTGGAATAAAACAATAATAATTTTATGTGGTAGGCGCGGAAACATGAATAAATTAAAGCTAGTCAGATTATTTGATGGCTTAATGTCTAAACTTAATAATAGGTTAATTATTTGTACTTTACCATACTCCTCATCGTTGCCAGCTGAAGAAAATAGGGTTAGACATGGGCTTAATTGCTGCTTGCATACTATATGTACGCATTGTCATAATTTTAACTTTATTGACATTAATTGTTTATTTAAAAATCAAATAAAATATAAAAATAGTTTATACTTTTTATTTAATAGCTGTAAGAGACAGGTAGCAGCGTCGCTACATTTTTCTTTATGTGAACGAACCAAAGTTTTGGTTTCTGACCAGGCCCCTATTGGCCAGAATACCCAATTGGGTACTGACTTTTCTCTGGAAAAAGTACCAGGGAATAATTTCAATTTAAATTAATAGGAGAGACAAAAGAGATAGACTCTGGCATATTAAATGAGTTAGTAGTAGCGCCTGACGTCACTTTAGTGCACCAAAACATACAAGGTTTGTTAGGTAAAGAGTTAGAAGTTGAGCTTTTTTTGGTTTCTTCCAGGGTTGGAATATTTTGTGTAACTGAACATTGGGCGAGGTCCTGTGAATTAATATTTGGTTTTGGAGCCCACAGCGTTGCAAGTTCATTTTGTAGGAATGGTGCAATCCGTGGGGGCTCCTTGATATTGGCTCATAATGATATTAAATTTAAAGAACGTAAAGATATTGTTGATCTTTCTATTGAGCGATTAATAGAAATGTCATGTATAGAAATAGAGGATGTAATTATTTTGTGTGTTTACAGACCACCCAATTCAGATGTTATAGGGTTTGGAAAGTGTATGGAGGAGGTGCTTATTAAGCTTATTCAGAAACATAAGCGCCTGATTGTGTGTGGTGACTTCAATGGTAATATTCTTGAGGACACTATGGTTTGTATAAATTTTCTAAATTTATTTTTAAGTTATAATTTAAAACATAATTTTAATCAACCTACTAGAATAACAAGCACCTCCTCTACCTGTATTGACAATATATTTTCAAATTTTAGTTTATCCCATACTGAACTTACTACTGATATTAGATCTGACCACCATGGTCAGTTGGTGAAGTTTAAGTGTCACCGCGGTTTCCAGCCCAGGAATGTTACCTGTATTCCTGTCACAGGAGCCCGCTTGAGTAGTTTCAGGGAAAACATATTGAGACGGTTCCCTATGCAATTGGAAACCAATGCTCCAAATAATATGTATAGCTCATTTTTCAGTATTATTGATTCTGAATATAAAAAAATCTTTACATCAAAGAGTTATAAGATAACCGGTAGGAGGAATTTTTGTGATTGGGCCACTGGGGGTATAAAAATAAGTAGACAGCGGCTATATGAATTATATAAAGAAAGATCTTTTAATCATAGCCCTGAATTCAAAAATTACATAAGTAATTATTCAAAAATTTTCAAAAAGGTTTGTGCTCAGGCCAAAAAATTGCACATACAAGGCAAGATAAAAAATGCCACAAATGTTGTCAAGGAAACTTGGAAAACAATTAAATTTGAAACTGGAAGGGATGTCTCTTACATAAAAGAACCTAAACTTATAGTAAATAATAAGGTAATTACAGACAATCAGAAGATATCTAATGTGTTTCAGAGTTATTTTTCCAAAATTCCTATCTCAATAACTGAGCCACTAGGATCTTGTTCAGAGAGTGCTAGATGTATATTAGAAAAGAATGTGCCAAAATGTGACAGTTGTTTTGGTTTCAGAGAAATCAGTACAATAGATGTCATCAAATGTTTTAAATCGCTCCAGAAAAAGAAAACGTCTGATCTGTGGGGCCATTCAGTAAAGGTTTATTCAGCCATTGTAGATTTAGTTGCACCTGAGTTGAACATTATATTTAATCAATGTATTAAATGCGGAGAGTTTCCTGATCAGATGAAATACGGTAAAATCATTCCATTATTTAAATCTGGTAGTACCACTGACCCTGCTAACTATCGTCCTATCTCAATACTACCAGCTTTTAGCAAAATATTTGAGAAACTTATTTTAAATCAATTACAAGTACATTTTAATAGTTATAATATTTTCAACAAGCAACAATTTGGCTTTACAAAGGGTCGATCAACAACAGATGCTGGGGTTGATCTTATGAAATATATATTTGGGTCCTGGGAGGAGGCAAAGGATACTCTGGGTGTCTTTTGCGATCTTTCTAAGGCGTTCGACTGCGTGGACCACAAAACTCTGATCATGAAGCTTAAACATTACGGTATAGGTGATAGGGCACTAGATCTGATTGTATGTTACCTGAGGGGAAGGATCCAGAGTGTTGAGTTCGGTGGAGCTCGATCGAGCGGCAGCTTGGCTGCTATGGGGGTTCCGCAGGGTTCCATTCTTGGGCCCTTCCTTTTCTTGGTCTATATTAATGATTTACCTTATTTAAGTCTGGGCCGTTGCCACATGGTGTTGTTTGCGGATGACACTTCAATATTATTTAAAGTTAGTAGAAGAAAAGACGAAACAGAAAGGATATGTAATGTGATTTCGGAGGTGGAGCAATGGTTTAGAATAAACAATCTTGCTTTTAATTGTAATAAGACTAAATGTGTAAGGTTTACTTTGCCTAATGTTAGGAGTTCAATTACTAGCATCGTAGTTAATAATGTGGCTCTAGATATTGTGGGGTCCACTACGTTCTTGGGACTCACAATGGACTCAAAATTAAAGTTTAGTGAGCACATCGGTGGTCTGGCGAAAAGGCTAAGTTCTGCTGCCTACGCCGTAAAAAAAATTAGACACCTGACTGACGTGGACACAGCGAGACTTGTGTATTTTGGTTATTTTCATAGCGTCATGTCATACGGGCTTCTTTTGTGGGGCAATTCTGCTGATATTAATTCAGTATTTGTGCTGCAGAAGAGAGCCATTCGCTCGATCTACCGTATGGGCCCTCGTGAGTCTTTAAGAGATATATTTAAGACAATAAATGTTCTGACTGTGGCTTCTCAATATATATATGACAACTTAGTCTATGTTAAAAAAAAATATTAATGAATACAAACTTGTAAGAGAAATTCATAATTGTAACACACGCAATAAAAATAAATTGTATTATAGTGGCTCTAGACTTAAAAGAATAAACGATTCGTTTATGGGCCTGGGCATAAAAATGTACAACAAACTTCCAGAGTCTATCAAGTCCTTACCTTTAGAAAAATTTAAAGTTGGCACTAAAGCGATGCTGATGGAGAAGGGCTACTACACCGTTAAAGACTATATAAATGATGTTTTGTGACGTTTCATTTTTGTGTGATCATGGCTTCACGTTCCGGTTCTTATTGGGACTCTCCTTAAATTTGTTATGATACACTATTTGTTGGATGTGAAGCTTTGATCATGTTCAAATGAATTATGTATTTTTAAATTTAATGTACACATTGTCTGCAGAGTTTCTTGGCATTTCTTCTCTGCAGAGTTTGACTTTACGAAGTGCCATTAGTTTTAGTTTTATTAATCTAAATTGATTTATTTTAAGAATAATTTTTATGTTAATGACATATTTTTATGAAAAATGTTTTTTTTTTTTTTTTTTGACGTTCAATAAGTGATATCAATATCCTTATGTTGAATAAAAAGATTTTCATTTCATTTCGTATGTGAACTCGCCCTAATATCAGTGGCGGCGGCGGGCGGCTTTTCACAAAGAATGGACGGCACCTTCAAGGTGTTGGGGGTGGAGCCTATAGCTTTGAGCGGCTTTCCTGAAAGCGTTTGACTTCGCCGCCTACCTATACTGATTTACTCATAGTGATGGGTCGGAATTTTGTTGCGATCAGCTGATCGTGAATGTTACTCATTTTCAGATAGCTGTAAAAAAGGCAATTTCAGTCCGATCCCACTGAAACTTGGTATTTAGACTAATTAGGTGATGCTTTATACGACCCTGAAGTATTGGTACACTCTTCTGTTACACCCTGTATATATATAAATTATATTACTTTTGCTGTAAGGAAAACTATCATGTTATATGCTGCTTATTGTTCAAATAAATACAAGACAGCACTTGCACATGGCAACACAGAATCCTGCATACCAATTTGGATATTCACTATTTATATATTATTATTGGTATAAAGTAATAATATACTAGCCAATTACTATAGCAAAACTAAGCTAATTGTATTTTCTAAACCTCTGACCACATTGCAAAATATTTCAGTAGTAATAATACATGTTCTAATGTTCCAGGTACAAGCAAACGCTTCAAGTGTTGAGAACTGCGAAGGAAATCAATCCAGATCTGATCACCAAGTCATCTATCATGTTGGGCTTGGGCGAGACTGACGAACAAGTGGAGCAGACTATGAAAGGTGGGTCCAAGGTTGCTTATACATTGGACAAGTCACTATTTCTCAAAGACGTAGTCAGAACACTTTGTAATGTTTAATTGATGGAAATAAATTATACAGGATTATTAACGGTGAGAGAAAACATCGTGAGGAAACCTGCCTATCCCTCAGGATAGGTAATAGTCAGTGCCTATATACGGCGATACGGTTCACAACCTATCACGTTGGATGCTGTCTATCTAGTGATACGCGGACTTCGAATGACCCATACCTTACATGCCTTCGAAATTTCGGAGATGGGCATTCAAGCCTCTGACTACCCCGCCATAATAAAAAAGGGAGTGTGTATACACAAGTCGTGAAGCGTATGTATGTAGGATTATTAGAGTGTATAGATGTCAATGAATAGAAAGTGATTGGTCGGGATTGAGACCGACGGGGTTCTGTGGTCTCTGCCTACCTTTCTGGAGCGAAACGGGCGTATGTACCTATTAGACAACAGGCTCTTAATGAACAATAAAAATTACTGTCAAATGAACTATATTTTGTGAATATTCCTAAATTCATTTGAATCATAATAAAGTAAAACAATGGCATGTCACACCCCGGTACTAATGATACAAAAGACAAATGATAGAGACATGTGTGTTTACCACAAATAAGAATGTTTTGTGTTTAACCCTATAAAGTGACATATTTATTTTTATTTTCCCCAGATCTTCGAGAAGCAGGCGTGGATTGTGTCACTCTAGGCCAGTATATGCAGCCAACGAAAAAGCACCTGAAAGTCTTCGAATACGTAACTCCAGCGAAGTACAAGCATTGGGAGACGAGGGGCAATGAACTCGGGTTTCTGTACACCGCCAGCGGAGCTTTAGTCAGGTCGTCGTATAAGGCTGGAGAATTCTTCATTTCTAGTCTACTGAAGGGAAGAAAGAATAAGCAAGCTAGCGAGAATTGAGATTGGTGAATGAAAGGATTGGGAATGAATTATTGAATGAATGAGCGAATGAAGTATATTTGATTTAATATACTAGACCTTATTATCACATAGTGCATGTAATTTGAAGCTTATATTAGTTGCAGGTCACCGAAATTTTTTTGTTGTAGTAGAAATATAAAAACACATAGACACATACGCTACGACGACAATTTATTGACTTTTTAGTTCAATGTATGTATCACAAATTAGCCAATTTATCATAAGATGTAAACAACTGGATTCATGTACCTGGAAATAAATGTGTATAGAAATAACTCTGAAGTACTGTTTTGTAAAAATTTCCGTTGCTTTAGATAATTATTTATTGCAAGCATATTGGGGGTTATTGAATTTCCTCACTATGTAAAAAAATGATAATACTTATGGAGTAATCTATATTCTTCGTTAAGGTTTGGCAGACTTATTTCTATAGTCATTATAGAAATTGAATACATCTGGTCATTGTATGTTTGTGTTATAGCAAAAATAGTTTTTATATAATTAATCAAAGCTTGTAGACTTAAAACATGTATATTTTGTTGATTTTTGCAAATTGTAAATAATCTAAATAGTGTATAATATTGTGAATAGAGGCATTAGTACAAATAAATTGATACACAGTATGTCACTGTTTTTATTATTCCTTTTATTATCAAACATAACGATAGCTTCACGACTGTTAACCCTGAAGGGGTATTGACACGGACGGGACAATTATACAAAAAAATTGACTAAGTAAAGCCTAACTGTATGTACCAGTAATACATAACGCACAAATTCATTCACGACCGTTAATCCTTTCGAGAATTCAAGAGGTTGAGTGACCACCATTAACTGATCATTTCAATAGCCTATAGTAATTTGAAATCCACTTTTTACCTGATAATCAGTATCCACGATTAAGGTAGTAAACCTTGACGCCGTATACAGATATTGACTAAATTTATATCCCACGTGACAGGTGCTAATACTTACTACCGTTTACAGCTACGGACTATTGCCTATATAGATAAATAAAGGTATTGATTAAATTTATATCCAACGTGACAGATGCTAATACTTATTACCATATACAGATATTGACTATTGCCTATATCGATAAATAGGCAGGATTCTTCACGATCTCAGTATATGTATGTATAAATAGATAGAAGTAACTAGATTATCCAAATCGGCATTCCGTTCTAAAAGCTCCGCCACTCAACTGACCACACATAACTTGGGTTCAGGTGGCTCTTATTGAATCGAACGCAGCAATGCACTATGGTTTAGATAAGCTTTATTCTAAAACTAGCGACCCGCTCCGGCTTCGCACGGGTATAAAATATATAGCCTACTCCACTATTCAATGGATGTTATTATACATATAAACCTTCCTCTTGAATCACTCTATCTATTAAAAAAAACCGCATCAAAATCCGTTGCGTAGTTTCAGAGATTTAAGCATACAAAGGGACATAGGGACAGAGAAAGCGACTTTCTTTTATACTATGTAGTGATTACAAATATTATCTCTAGCGCAGATCAAAGACTGAACGGTCAGAGGTTAGTGATCATTTCTATATCAAGTTTTGATCTAGTTAACAATGGTACGAACCCAAGCCGTCCTGTTCTAGTCTGGAACATAAAATAACGCAAACTAGTTACCATTCTTATTTATGACATCGCATACCCAATATTCACTCTAATAAGTGACCAAGGAAATTTTTTCATGTTTCCGAGGTTCTGTCTGTCCTGAAAGAGATCAAAGGACGTGCGTGTACATATATGCACCACAACAACTATTTTACGATTCCTAATTCCGTTGGGGTAAGCATTTAAAGTCCTGTCCTAGTCTGGGACGTAAAAAGCATGCTAACCAGCTGCCGTTCTTCCTGGCATGTCGTAGTAGGCGACGAAGGAACTATAATCTATTGGACGATGGGCTAGTAACCTGTTACTTCTGTCCATTATGACATCGCAACCCCAATATACATGCTAGGACATATTACATCTATGAGGTTTTGTCCACCCCGAGAGGAATTAAAAGACGTGATTGTATATGTAAGCATTCAAAGAGACCAACCTATTTCAAAACAATAGTCCGTCCTATCATGATTAATAAGTAACGGGACTAATCGCGTAAATTTTATATAATAAAATTACCGTAGCAGTCTGCCCGTGACCATGGCTACTGCAACGTAGCCGAATCGTCGGGTTAATAAAGGTAATTTTATTATATAAAAACTTACGCGGTAAGTCCCGTTTGTTATTAATCATGAGTATAAATCGCGAATCTCTTAAAACTATAATAGTCCTATCTAATACTTCCTATACCTTTGCATCCATGGCTATTTGACCCTTGCGCCAATATGCAAACGCAGTTTAACCTCACGCCCGTCTCAAGAGGGGTCGGCAGAGTGGCCGCATCCTGCACTCAGCTGCCATTGTGTGCTCTAAGTTTTGTACTTATGCCTGATAACGGACTAAGTATGGGATTGAGTTTGTCTTCGATGTTCGGAGTTCAATGCTTGGTTGGTATACGATATAGATGCCTTATGTCTATGTGGAATGGACAGAATCGTAGGGTAATGTCACTATGTATTCCTAGGTTTATGCGTTACTGAAGATGTATAGGTATATTTGATATGTATTCAAAATTAGAACTCTCACAGAGCCAACAGTTATGCTAAAGATGTGATATAGATATTAAGATATATCATCAATATGGTATGCCTTTGAGGTACTGTTCACCCTGAAAGGGATAGATAGACATAAGCACATTTCTTATTTTTCTTCAAATATAGAAAAAGTGAAGTATTCATTCACAGAAAGAGAATTATTTATACTGTTATTTTAGACCAAATGTGATTTATATTAATAGCGTTTAAAGAGATATCATTTATTTATTGTAAATATTTAATAACTATCTTTACAGAATTATGTCGCCTGGATTTCGTATATTCCGAAAGGGATCTAATTAGGTGAATGCATATCTATATATTTCTTTCTTTGATCACATATTTTTCGACCTTTTTTCTTAAAATCCTAAACCTAAAAATAATCCTAATAATAATAATAATTCAGTCGCCATTGTTACACCAACGCCGCCAGCCAACAAGTGCAATCACCGTGGCATCAGTGTTTGTACGTACGACATAACCTTAGCGGTGAATGGCTTATTAAAGAAACAAAAAAAAATAGACCTAAAATTTCTTAGTGGCATCATTCAGACAGCCTCCAAAGACTCAACCAGGTCTGATCCATTTAACCCCAGATCCGAGAGGGGGCGATAAACCTACGGAATCCGCGAATGGGATTGCGTGTTGGCTCAGACGGCAGTTATCTGTCTGCCTACGGAACCCAAACGGTCCCCCGGGCTTCGCGCTTTGCGACGATTGGCCGCAAAGATTAGGTGAAGCAGATGGGATAACATGGTATAGATAGCAGAGAACATGGAAGTTTTGCAAAGTATTATTAAGCGTCTATTGCTCAATATATGCTATTGTCCTTTATTCGGAGGGAACAACGCAACAGATAAAAGTTTAATTTTAATCTAGCCCTTTCGCAACATTATTAAGAATCGTTACAGATATTAGACAAAATATTTTATATTATAAAACAAGAACCGTAATTTATTTACAAACAAATTATAAAATATATCTTTATAGTAGACAAAATAGAATAAATACTGTATACATCGTTTATTTTGTTACTATAATATGTTAGATAATTTAAAGAAATAATCTATATCTAAAATGTTTAATAACACTTATATCAAAATCGTATTCAAACTAAAATTAAAGAAGCTAAATCACCAAGAAGCTGACGGAGTTGTAGTGTACGAGTACTGTTAAAATTCTATGGAAATTATGGTCTTGACCACATTACAGTGCGCCTTACCGTAGGGATAATTTTGATATGACTTGTACAAGGTATGGTCTAAAAAGGATTATAGACTTGGTAGCAATAGATATTTTTTATACACATCGACCCCGTTTCCTTATAGACGGAAAGGCAGAGATTACCGAACCCGATCCCAACAAACCACTTTCGCTTCATTGACAGTCATACACCTCCATTCTCCACCTCCTCATACACACTCGGTGTTTATAAGTACTTCTAAAGTCACCCTTTTTCGTCCCATCTGCACCAATATTCTTTGCCCGCTGTACATGGAACATCGCCAGAACTAAATGAAATTGAAATTAGTTGCCGCCCCACGGGCCCTTCGCAAAAATATACCGCCATTATTCCAGACTCCGATTGAATCTGACTGCAGACCACCCAGAGCATTTCCCTATTCTATTTTTTAATTCTTGCTAAAGTAAAAGACCTGGCTAGTTTTTTTATATTGGAAACGTAAGGATGTGAGTGTAATATGTACGAATATAATAGTTCCATTTCCTTGTGAACTTTTAAATGTCATACATTTTAGTATATAGTATGTCCTGGCTTATAATCTGAGCTTATAATTCATAATAGAAAGTAATGAGTGTATGAATGTAAGTATGTTATGCTTGACTTATCGTCGAGTATAAATTTATTCATCATCTAAGATCTTGTAAGTCATTTAAAAGTTGACATTGAAGAACAACAAAATATATACATATATTTTATACACGTACATGTTAAACTCACATGCTTCTGTTTTCACAGCGAACATTTATCTGAATTCTATAAACAAGCTCTATAAGTGAAATAGAAGACATTTATATATAAAAGAACTTTATTCCTGTCGGAATTACAGCCAATTTGTAATATAAATTGATGACCAGTCACTAATCCATAACACAATAAGTAAAAAAGAACAAGTATTTGTAACAGCGCTCTTTGATAAATGGCAATGCAAAATCTTAGCAAATAAAAATTCACTTGTGAGTTTACCTTACGTATTCGTATACTTTCTAATCGACTCCGATACATTTTGTTTTCTATTCTCTTCGCTTTCTGACTCTAACAGCCCAGTTGTCTTGTAACTCTCACCATACTAAGGCACGGGTAAATAAATACCCTACACTATTTACTCAGCTAAGTAAGAACTTAAGTTCCCGATTGATATGTGGCTGGTGTTTCCTTCTATTAGTGTCGCTCGACCGCCCTCGAAGCCTGGCGGAGGCTCTACTGGGTTCAGTCGTGCGTAACCCCTCTTTTAGGACTGTGTTTGGGAGATATGTGTATACTGGGACGTAAATGGAATGGTAATTATATGCCTTTCTTTAGCATGTTGTATGAGGTTGTATATAACATTACAAACTCATGCGAAAAATCGGCCTACGAGATAGACTCTCTGAGTATTTGTTTACCTCAAAATGGATAAAAGATCGCGAATATACATATATTCAATTATTGTATATTTAATACAATATCAAAAGTGTTCGAGAAGATGTTTTAAGACTGAGGTTCTGTCGTTGGCATGATTTTATGCTTCTACCTACATATTTTATATTACGACTACTACAAATTATCAATTATATAACCGAAACTTGAATGATAATATCACAAAGAAAAGTGATATTATCATTCAAGTGATATTATAAGCAATCTCTACTTCCCTATAAATTGTTTTGTACATTGTAGAAATACCGATAGTAGGGTAGGCCATAAAACTCGTAGCAATTGTAAATCCCCGACTTAACCCCAATTCAGGACCTGCCAAGGGACTGGCATCTCCATACGAAAACAGCGCGGTGGTAAACGCATAAAATGCTAATGCTCACGAATTATCATATTATTCACAGTTCTCACTCAAATGTTTTATTGGGGAAACACATGCATGTTTTAGTAATTAGATGTTATTTGGTTGATTCTGTTTACACACTTCATCACGCCCGTTTCCCTGTAGAGAGGTAGGCAGAGATCACGGATTCCCATCTGTCCCGATCCTCCGCTTAATTTACTTAATTTACACATAATTACAATTTATATACATACACACACTATTTACTCTAAAAACAATAAAAATAACTTCAGTTTAAGCACGTATAATGTCTATAAATAAAATTCAACGTATGCGAACATAATGAACGAAAATCGACAATATTTTAAATCTTACACCAACCGTATCCTTTTACTTTGGAGCTTATAGTTCTGCCCACCCTTTCAGGGATTCTAAGCGTGTGTATAGTAAATAAGAGTCGGCGGGTTGCAATGAAAAGCGTCGGTGCCATACATCATTAAACGTCACTAATGTTTTATGGGCAGCATCAGCTCACATTGTGCCCAATTTCACGGTTCAATGCGCAGCATCATAGAGTTGGAAAGATGTAGAAGTCCGACCATTATTATAAAACGCGTTCACAACCCGCAACCCTTGTTGTAGAAGTTCAGGTTTCCATCTCTGCAAACGAGGAGATAGTAATTCTATGGCCACCTTGAACCAACGTAACGATAGTCAGTACTCAATGTGACAAATGGTAAGTTCTGTCGCCATTTACAAGCACTGACTATTACGTTGCTTCACGATGTATTCTTTTCCTCACCGTAATCATTATATAATAATTATTTTAAGTATACTTATGAATATTAAAACCCGGCATCATTTGATATTGACAGGTTTATCGCTGGTAAACCCATGTCATAGAGAAAGCCAATATATGTAACCTTAACTTACCCCTGCACACAATTATTAATACAGATATAAATACACATCATGGCCGTTTCCCTTTAGAAGAAGGTTGAGATCACAGATGCACATGAGTCCCGATCCTGGGAAACACTTTCGCATCATTTACATTCATTCTTCATATACACTTGGTGGTTATATGTACTTCTAAAGCCTTAGTAATGTACTCATATTTTAAGACAAGGATCTGCACGGGGTTTCATACATATAGATATTTTTGTTTTTAGCAATGACCTGAGTATTTATTTCTACATAAATACATTCACGCCTCTGCGTTCCTAACGGGATAGGTAGAGAATTTCAATCGTCACTTAAAACGATCCTGAAAAATCTTTCTTGCGTCGCTCACAACCCTCAACCTTCTCATATATGTTCTTCTGTTCTTTACGCTGTGTACGCTCGCTTTGAGAAGAATTTCTTAACATTCAAAATAAGGAATAGATAATACACATCACCTTGGGTGTAAACAATCTGATTACTTCTGCAGTGTCCAATTTAAAACTTTCCTACGTACCTCACAAAGGGTAGTGGTCGTAAACCGTATGTACATTATTTTACAATTCTATGGCAAAAGCCTGGACATAGGGTAGGTCAAAACATGAACCGTTTAACTTAAGCCACGATTGTAGCATCCGTAATTTGCTGCTAGTATAAATTCAGAACCCTATAAAATTGGGATAGGATTTAAGAATACATAGAGTTTAATTTTGTATATCCGGGAATATTAAAGGTTGACATACATTTATAAAACATTCGTTTTCTTCTATTCTTTTCAGAGTGGACAGAATTTTGGAAACATAATATATTCTCAGTCACAATTATTTATCACAAGTTGCTAGCCCATCGCCATCACTGACTATCGCTTATTTCAAGTGCTAGCACGTTACCAATGTCTTAAGACCCTCAAAATCCCTGATAGTCAGTTCTATCGTGACAGGTGGTGAGTCTGTCGTGATTGCTAAATACTGACTACCCGGAAAGGGTAATAGTCGTGACGCATCCATGGGTTGATTAAAAGTGATTACAATCCAACTCCATGAAACACTCGTTAAGACTAACGTATATTAACGACCTAACCTAACAGGGGTTCTCAGGCCCAGTAGAAGTTTTAAATGGAAGGTGTATGGACTATTTAGTGACTATTGATCTTGATTAAGTAGCGCGAGTAGGACTAGGTTCGATTCTCGGTGCGAGAAGTATGTTAATGTCGTTGTATTCGTACAATATTTCTTACTTAACTAGAACAAAATTTGCAAAATGCATGAATTTATTGGTAAGTTTGTACATCATGATGAAACCTACTTATTCATGAGAACAGGTAATAGTCAGTGCTTGTAATTGGCGTTATGGTTTACCTCCTATCACGTTAGATAGTGACTATTTAGGTAACATGTGACTTCGATGTTGCCTTACAAAGACTTAATTGTGGATATGGACACACAAGCATCTGCCTACCCCACTTGAGTTAGTGATCAAGAATATTTATGTTTAATGTCTTTTGGTTTGAATAATTAAATTACTAAAACTGCACGTGTATGTTTGTATCTATTGGTGGTAGGTACGATGGGCTAGCAACCGTTCACCAATTTTCCATTTTAACATCACGACACCTATGTATGCTAAAAAGTGACCTAGGAGATATTATATCTCTAAGGAACTGTCCACTCCAAAAGAGATTAAAGGACGTGAATATGTATACCAAAAGTGACTGAGGATGTACAATTTGCTTCTTGACTATTGCTTCCAGTAGGAAAATCGGAACTTGTTAGCCTATTAAGATAAATAGATAAGGCTTTTCTTAGTGATACCTAATAGCTTACTATCAGGGATAATCTGGATCGGGTTGTTACCAGCTGCCTTGGTACTTGTAAGTAAGTTATCATTAAAATGATCTTACAGATGCAATAAAAAATTATAGCCTAATTTATAACTTATCACGCGGGGTTCAAACCCTGAACCTACTATTTCTGAGTCAATCAAAAAGTAACTGAGCTACAATAGACTTATTCTAAATATCACTGGTTTAAATAATCCTTTAATTATGTGGTTGAGAACGAAAAATATACTGTCCTTCCCAGCATGTCGTAGAAAGCGGCGAAGGAACTATGAAATCAAGCAATCTGTCATCAATGTTCTGTTATGTCATTCTTCTCAATTCAGGTGCACGTAGCGTGAAGAACAGAAGAGCATGTATGAAAAGGGGGTGTGGGTTGAGTGAAGCAAAAGAGATTTGTCAGGATCTTTCAAGGTGGCGATCGATAGGCTCTGCTTATTACGACAGCGACGTTAAAGCGTGAATATAATTATCTATGTAAGTTCTGTCTACATTGAAAGGGAATAAATAACATGAATGTTTGTATGTAATTAAAACATTATACTATTGTCCAATCCACCAGTGGCTATTTAATGAGCACTTTAGGCTAAATGGTTGCGTTACGTTGAATCTGCAATCCTATTGGCTCCAACACTTAATCGCCATATTGGATTACGATTAATACTCGGTCGTTTACAGGTGTGGCGTAGTGAGTGAGTTAATATCAGGGATTTCGTTCTTTTGGGAATCGTTCAGTGGATCACTCATTTTGTAATTCGGTAATAATAGTTCTTCTTGAATTATTATCCTATGCGAGACTAGTCCATAAAATAAATGCTAATTACCATTTTTAAGTCGACTAAAAATAAAGGTTAAGTGAATGTGTTGGATGATTGGTTAGCAACCAGTGACAAATATTCCTTTTTAATTAATCAATAGGGCTAGTCATCGTTAGAACGTACTAAAGCTAAAGTTCATTTAGGGCATAAGTATTGTGCTTACGGGCTTCTCTCGATAGATAAGCGATTGTGAATGTATATGTATGTATGTCAGATATAAAGTAACCAGTACTCACGAAAATGCAATATGTTGTAGTTCATTCATTATAACAATGTCGAGGTAACACAACATACACCCCATCTCTATAGCATGGATGATTGCGCTTAAACGATAAGTGCTGAATATGTCGAGTTTATTTTACGAAATCCCGGATTAAAGTAACCGGCTCTCATTAATAGCACATGAAAGCGGACTATTGTGTAGTTTTAAACAAATTGATTCCGTTTTGTTCGCCTGTGCTAGTCTGGCACGAAAATGACTGCTAATAGCTGTTTTTAGCAGCATATTACTAGGACTACAGCTTCATACATACACATTACGCCCATTTGCCTACAGAGGGGTAGTCGGAGATCACGAATTCTAGTTTTGACATAATTTGGTAAACCACTTTCGATAAGTCCCGTTAGTTATTAATCATCCATAAACTTTCTCATGCACATTCGGTGGTGTTTTAACATATATTGATAAAGCATGCGTTGATGGTTGGGATATGTTATGCGAATGAATGGTAGTACATTGACGAAAGATATGTGTGTAAGAGATAGAAATACGTAGGGTAGTTAGATTTATGACGAGTAAACAAGAGACCTACTGTAAGAGGGTGACAACTAGTACTGAAATTTAATAGGACAAATAACTAGGGATAAGTATATGGAATTTAGCTGCAGTTCATAAAAATTTTATTAATCAACTTCATTCATCTTTAACTGATTGTTGTAATAAAGGTTACCAAGGAGATAATTTATCACTGAAGTTGTACAAAAGTTAAATGTAAAGAGTTAAAATGATGTGAGTTACATATTTAGGAAAGATCTATTTTTTCCTTAGAACAGATATGGTTAACTTGACCATCGCACGAAAATCATGACTATCGTAGAGTTATCATATTTTTCTCACACAATTAAAGCACCTACTCGTATATGTATGTCCCTTGTGATTATACGAATCGAAAGTACGTATATAATTAAAAAAAACGGGATTACTGAAATCTCACTACACGTTGTACGTGATGTGTGCATAAAGGTATGCATGTAACCACGCAGTTCTTTTGCCAATACATCATTAATTTGCGTTGCCCGGAGCGAGGCGGGCTCAACGCAAGAGTGCAACTTGTCAAGTGCCCTTCTAACAAGCTTAGCTTACCAACCGAAGGCGCCATTCTCACGTGGAGATGTGAGCTGGTAGTTGATTTACAAAACAACACTTGGACAGTCAATAATCCTTAGTTGATATACAAAAAAAAAACACGTGTCAATAAGCCTTGTGGGCAAGAGATTGGCAAGGTTATCTCCACGTTGACATAATTGAAAAGAGATTTTTACATACATTCACGTCCATTTATTCCTTTCGGGGTGGACAGAACATTTGAGACATGTAAATATCTCCTTGGTTAATTATTAGCATAATATTGCGGTTGGTGACCTTGTTGCTAGCCCATCACCCTATAGATTTCATATAATCCTAGTTTCTTTATCGGCTTTTACGACATGTCGGGAACGATGGCAGTTAGTTTGCATTCTTTTTCGTGCCAGACTAGCACGGGACATTTATCATGCGGCTCTTTAATGTCTGTTTAGTGCAAGATTAAATTCGTCTAAAGGTTACCTCTGATAACCTGTTTGTATAATATTAAATGCAATTGTGACGAAAGATATTTGAAACTTTTCATTACCTCCACTATGTATAGACTTATTTTTTTAAATACTTATTCATTTCATATTGTTCATTCATAGGTTGCTATATAATTAGGTATAGTATTATTATCTTATTACTGTAACAACTAACAAGTCAATAACTTTGTAATATGAATTTACAATAAACAACACCCCGTGTGTATGCACCCCAAGTTGAAGTGTAGCTACAAAATAGTTGGTCTGCGAACGAGAGTTGGAAATTGCAGGGAAAACGTTTGCGTACTAGCCAAATTCGTCTAAATTCGTGCCGAAAACATGACGCTGTTTTAGAACCACCTATCTGCAATCAGACACAAATTTATTTCATTTATACTATACTAAATAATGATTACGTATATAACATCCATTAATTAGTAAATAAGAAGATGGTTGCTGTACTCGAAAAGAATGGGGGAAGGAAAGTAACTAAAAGAACTTAAAAGGGCAAGGTTAAAACAAAAATCTATTAACAACATAATATATCATTCGTATAGTATTGTTCAAATAAGATATGAATATTTTATTTAAGCAGTTGTGCGTAATGTGAGGAATAGTTCGAGTAGTTGTCTCTATTAGTATTTATTTATTGAAACAATACGTATCGGTATTTATTCATTGCATTAATAGAATACGTATATAAACAAAATAATTCAGTAACCTTACCATCGTAAAAACGCCTTCATAACCTCGCCTCCTAAGATTCTTACAGGTCATATTAAGATAAATTCTTATCAACTTGTAACGTAATTCTCCCTAAACGTAATGCTCATACATAAATGCATGGCACCTGTCGAGAGATAGGCCCGAACCCTAGTCGTAACATTAAGGCAATGTCCCGGCTTCAATTCCGGGGAATGTCGGACAATTTCATCAAATGATTCTCTCTTTATTCTGAATGTGATTATGATCTATGGCCTACTTGGTTACGCTGCAATAGTTATATAACTTCACAAGTATATACTTCTCCTTCGATAACAAATACTTTTGAGTTGGGACAAAACTGAAACATCAAATTAGCAAGTCATATTTATTATATAAACAGGTATTACTTACCTGAAACATTTTCTATAAAGTGCTAGGACGAAAAGAATTTGCTATATATTTGTGTATGATGTCTTTAAAGTGCTTATGTGTAACCTTGATATGTAGCAGTGATGTGTGACGTGATGTAATGGATTCTAAGAAGCCATTTCTTTTGCCAGCAACATGTGAATAAAATCGCTACAATATAGAACAAGTAATACTTTTTCATTTTAAGCTAAAACATTTCCTTTATCTGACAGTGGTTGTCTCATATTACAACTGTACCGTTTGTGTGTTTGGACCCTAAACTCGGAGATAAACAACAATAAATTCTGGCTTTTAGGACTTTTTCCTAGTGTCAGTTAACTACTAAATTAATATTTATACATTTAATACAGCTTTTTTTTCTTATTTGTTCATCAAAACATAGTTTATAAATGAATCGAAAATGACTTAAATTATTATTAGTGCACGAACAGGGAAAATACACAAAATTTTCCTTTTTTTTGCCATATCCCATTTACATAGATCCTATATTAGCAATTATTTTTTAGTCAGCTCTTGCAATATGTAAGTACATGCAGCAGCTTATATCCTACGTTATCGTATAAACGATGCCTAACACGTAACACTTTCTAAGTATCCCGGCAAAGCCTTAGTAGTAATTGATAGAGAAATCAATTTGTTAACGAGAAAACTTAAGGAAACTTTTACTTGATGGATTCTCAAGAAAAAGTTTGTTTTATGCATAATTCATGGTTGTTTATGGTACGTTAATTGAGAAATTAAACATAATAACTAGTCTGGTACTTTGTACGAGTTTATTAAGAGATGGGATGTCAGCTCATTGTAAGTTAATGAAAATAATTGTATTTATATATTACTATTGCATGCTAATGATGCATGATACTGTTGTAGAAACACGCAGGAATACTAAATAAATGAAATATATCAAAAATAAAATCTGTCACCAATGGCATCCAAACTTACTAAGGCAAATAAGGTAAGGCAGTATTTCGTAAATTTAAGGAATGAGTAAATACTGTTGAACTTAAAACTACTTACTGTTTTAACTTTCAATAATATTTTATTAATGTGAGCAAAAAGACTGAAATTATAAACGTTGTTTTCTTATTTCCTAACAGTCGACATGTGCCTCAAAATATTAAAATGGTTATATGATAAACGCCTATAAAAAGACAAAAGCAATCTTCCTTACACGCGTTACTTATTGCTATGACGGCATGGAAGGCGTTTATCACTGAAATTGGCCCGTACGCTAAGTGAAACAACGGACTCCACACTCGAGTCCCGAAATTACATTTCCAATTCATGAAGTCTTTTTCTGTTTGTTGTCTGAGCCGAAATCGCTTTTCGGCTTTTGCTTCAACTGCCTTCGCCTTCTGAATAACTTTGGCCGTTGTTGACTTAATTCGCTTTCGAGAAGTTATTACCTTTGCGAATCCGTATCATTTTTGGTTTTTCGAACGCTTTTTTTGGTAGAATATTTTTTTGTTATATGATCTTGAATATAACGTGACAGCTTTGATTGACTGGTTTAATATTATACTTTATATATAAAAAGGGATATACTTGAAAGTACTATTACTATTGTATACTTGAAAGTTAAGATTTACACAAAAAAACCTTGTTATATAATAGTCAAATAAGACATTGCTAGTACGTTATAGATTTTCTTTCCTGTAATCTGTACAACTAAAGTAGTATCTGGAAATACAGAGATTACTTTTCTAAGAAGGGGGTTCTGAGTAAAGATTACACTTGCTAGCAAGAATCGGGACACTCTTTAATATTGTTATTACTGGAAATTTCAATTGTACTCAATAATGTCAAAACTGTACTTCAATGATTTTGTATTATTCTGTTAGTTAATGATGATGACAGTTAAGCTATGGATGATTTATATTTAAATAATTAAACACTCCAGCATGTTCTGTTCCGAAATTACCGAATTAAATGACAAAATGTAAGGAACGTTTTTTTCTCATTTTTGTTTGTTGGAAATAAAGAAAGATTAAAACAGGCGATTGAAAGTAGGATTCAACATCTTCGCAACCCAATGCAAAGTCTTCCAGTGGAGGTAATTCTGTTTTTAATTAAAGTTCAAGTTGCCGTGAAAGAGTCCCCACGCAAAATAGGGGTCTTTTTCTTTTTCATTCCCAGGAAATAGTTTCCTGGATTAACGGGATTGATGAAATAGTCTGATAGCTAATGGCCTTAGTTTTATCTTTTAGATTTGTTTACGCTTACTTTTAATTGGTGTCTTTGTAATGTAAGGGATGTGAATTCTAATTTGCTACGATATTACTAATTGCATAATAGTTAAATAAGCGATACACAGAAGAAGGTTGTCGCTAATTTTACTAATGATCTATAATTTCCAAGTGTGTACAGAGAGACGTGTGTATAGGATCCCAGAACTATCTATTTATAGAATGTGACATGTATTTACATCCTAAATATATCTGAATAATACATTCTAAATATCTATAAACACTAACAAAGCCACAGCCAATCAAAATCCAATTAGAGCAAAACTTAGAATAGCAGTTAAAATTTACAAACGAGGTCTTATCTCGGCTTGTTTATGGGCCCAATCTTCCCCGTCGGAAATTAGGGTGTTCAATTAGCTATTTATTTGAGTGAAGAGTCGCGGGGTTTCGCAAATTAATAAGCGTAAGGTGAAGCGAATGGAGCGGAGGCTGGCTAGAAGCCTGCCGATGATCGGTGCTGCGTTTACACGGTATTAGTTGATGATGAACTAACATGTTTAGTACTCGAATAAAATTGTTCCGCGTGGTACTTGAGTAAAATATAATGAAGTGGATAGCATATGACTATTTATGACGTCCATAATCTTCGTAGATGTGGAAAAATGAAAAGATTCGGAACAGTTTTTCCTTACATCCACATTCCTAAAGTTAACCTACCGACAAGACATGTTTAAAAAATATTAAGTATATATTTTCTTATTTTTTTGCTTGTTAAAAAGTGACATGTTTCCATGTGTTTGAGGTTAAATGAACGTGATGTACATGCACTTGTATTACAAAGACCTATTTAAACTCGTTTTCTTTGCAGTTAATATTACCACTTTCATTATATTAACTTGGTCATGGTAAACGCACCCACAGTATATAGTATAGGGATTTAATTAAACTTCCGCCGATATTCAACTGTTCGATGAGTCTCCGAAACTCAGAGATTAGAGAGAAACCAACCCTTGGAAAGCTTATAAGCTATCTCTAGATATACCTACAAAAATACCTTGCTTGTCTGTAAAGTATATACTACTTTCTTAAAGGGTTATTAAGAAACTATTTAATGCCACATAAATTGCTGTACTGTGATAAATCTAATCCATTTCTTTAACCTTTTTATAGATGCTCTTCTAGGTACGTATTATAAGACTAGAAGATAATTGTCTGTAGAATTTCTATACATTGCGTCCCTGCTGGTTTACTTTAAAAATGCTAGTAGTTTAATGAAGTCTTTAACACAATGAAATTATAATCTCAGTAATAGGGCTGAGTGTTGAATCTTTTATTTTACTTTTAATGTGTGATTGCCGTAATGAAGAACGGCCAGTTCTACACACTAGCCTATGAAAGAACTCGTAGCAGCTACGATTCAATAATCCCATACTACGGAGCGCGTAATAAACGCCGTGAAATAACGTCGTTGCCTCAAAGAGGCTTTGGAGGTTGATCCTCCGGTGCTCGCTGGACCGATCTCTTTTATCTCCCACCTTATTAGGTGGCGCGACTTATAAGGACTTATTGAAAAGAGGCTTTTATTTAAACCTCATGCTGGTATGGGATGGAAATAGAACAATAAATAGATGAATAAGATATTATGATGACAATAATAATAAAACTTTCTATGATAAAACATAATCGTGCGGTTCCCCACTAAAAGATATCCAGAGCCAAAACCATGTTTGATGATACTTTAAACCAATCACCATTTACAACATTTATATACATACACACATTCATCCCTTTAATTCCGTAACTGGATTGGCGAAATCAATAGATCGTCACCTCCAACGATCCTGCCAAATATCTCATGCCACAAAATAATCTAAGAGCGTATATGTCAATGAAGTGAAAATAAATACGTACTGTTATTTAATATGGCTTTTCTCAAGTTCTTTTAATTTATGCATTGCTGTGATCATTGTCAGAGCACGCTCACTTCCCATACAGCAATATGACGTTGAACAAACCGAGACATGTGAACCCCGCGGCAATGTGTGCTTAAGAACAACGGGAATACTCAACAGTTGACATTTGTGCTATTAATGCTGACGTCCTAGGTTACATATCTACACATATGAAAAGTAACACACATCTCTCTTTCAGGATTCATATAACATTAAATAATAGTATAACAAGTGTTTAGAATTGCTATCAAGCAGGACATATCATTAAATACATTTTTGCTCAGACCGATTCTTATGGAAAAAACGAATGACTAGTTGTTTTTCCTATTCAAGTCTCAGTTACTTTAAATTACTAATAAGATAATGTAAGTTTTATCTCGCTTTTGGAATGTCGTAGTTGTTTACAAATGTACATGCGGAGTAATTACTTAAAGAATAGAACAGAATTTACAAACACAAACATAACAAATACTTCACGACCATTAATTATCCCTAGCGTGGTAGTCAGATTTACTAAATACTAACCAAATATTTCACTTAAAAACCCGTTTACCAGGGTGAGAGAAAACTATCAGGTAGAACGCAGTAGTTTCCCAACTGCAGCCGAGGCCAGGGTAACTCCGTAATCAGCCATTCCCATGCAAATTCGCCACCGGACCAACTGCAGCGCTTCTCCAAAGCGAATTTCCACCTGCTTTCCTGTTAAGGATGGTGTATTCGATACTCATACAAAACTGATATTATAGATAACAGTAACTTAGATAGCAATACATTTTTTAAAATACAGCTAACAAATGGGTAATGAATGCAAAAGTTTTGTTTTCGAATTCTTTGTTTCACCTTTATAGCTATATACGCTTTGATTAAATATTTACGAAACATTGCATCTCATATTGTGCGAATTAGGAATTTTGATCGTCTCGTAGTTATAACAAAACTTATCTGAAGATATATATTGATAATATCTATACAAAACCTGTCTATTAAGTTAATATTTTCAGTTGGGTGCTGTCTGGTGAAACGTTCCATGTGGTAGCACATAACATTATACGCAAGCAAAAATATTTTAACGCTACCATTTCACTATCTTCCAAGGACAAGAGATCGTGAAGCTTTTCACCGATCATAATGTTTCATGTAATCGTATGAATATAATAGCATCGAACTCAAACGTAGCAACAAGAGTACTGTGAAGTTTTTGACCAACTATGACGATAGGCAGGTGATATTTGGTGAGGTCTATTCAATTATACCTCAGTGTAGTGATGCCAAAATAAACGTACATACACAACACAGCCATTACTTTAAGAGGGGTAGGTAGAGGACAGAGAACAAGAACTGTATAAATTCTTTTACACTTTATTCTATTCTTTATTAATGTTCCTTTACATCATGCATTCATTATACAATATTATTATTGGCTAAAAGAATTTATAACAGTATAATTTTTCTCCAAATCTAAAGAAAGTTCAATAAGTAAATGATTTTAAACTTAATTAATTTACATAAACGTGTGTTTGTTATTATTAAACATAAATATTTTCACGATATTAAATATCCGATTCGATATTTCCAGTTTCAATGCTAACAATCTTGTGAATATGGATAGGTGGTTCCCACCAAAGAACTACTCCGAATCAGCAGTATGTTTTTATGTAACTTGTAAACCTAACTAGAAAAATCCAACCTGAACAGCCAAACAAAAGTACATTGAATATAATCACATCCTTGTACCAAACACCTTAAAGCTAACGTTATTCGTCCGATAAGTGGCCATATCCCGGTTTCCTGAAACTTTCCAAAGCCCCAAAACTCAAGGGAACGGTTCCGGGCAGATTGAATTGTTTAAAAACTGGAGCCAATTTGCATAATTTCCAGTTTATACACGAGTCGCTGCGGAGGCCAAGATGTTTGCGTTACGATCAACGTAATTGAATGGGTCTGCGGGACCCCGCGCTTGTTTTACTCTGCGCTCTTTGTTTGGACTTTTAGCTTTAAACAAGGGTTGGATGCACATGCAATAGCTGCCTTTCTTGTCAATGTTTTATTAAGGATATTAAAGAACAAGGGGTTTTGTAAAGTGAAAGTCTGTGTACAAAAAAATATATAAAAAAACCCTTATGTTTAACTTTTATGTACCTGTTCACCATCAATATAAGGTTACATATTATTTAGTATCATGGACAGCCAAACCGCAGATAATATTCAACCGAACGGTCCATCTATACAAAGAATTTTTGAAAAAAACGGAGGCTGAGAAAATGTTGTGGTTAATTGCTTATTATGATTTAAAAAACAAGATGGCGTAAAAAAGCATAATGTACTTGTATCTGTATCGTAACCACAGACTATATTATACTAGTACAAACCAA
>JAMBLF010001779.1:0-38899 GCA_030578115.1 Leucoptera coffeella
CTTTATCTTAGGATATATTGCTTGTGAATAAAC
Source organism: Leucoptera coffeella (assembly GCA_030578115.1). Classification (NCBI taxonomy): domain Eukaryota; kingdom Metazoa; phylum Arthropoda; class Insecta; order Lepidoptera; family Lyonetiidae; genus Leucoptera; species Leucoptera coffeella. Next base: position 34 of record JAMBLF010001779.1, read on the forward strand.
GAATAAAACAGAAAATCGTAAGTGTACGTATTACTTTACCTACGTTAACGGTGATACGGATTGAAGATTATGAATACTTAAAAAAGAAAAAAGTTTTTTATTTTAATCTTTATAGTTAATTGTATTATAACTAAAGATGTGTAATGTGAGCTATATAAATAGTATAGTATATACAGATAGTATAATGTACGGTTTTAAGGCGTATATTTGTATAAATGCTTGAATTATATTTTTAGACTTTTTATATTTTTTTGTATTCAATATCTCAGCTATATATATACTCGTAAATAATGTCAAAAATTAACAGTAAAACAGATCCATAAAAATTTGGTTAACAAGTAATCCATTCAATAATATTAACTTGCAAATGGTTATAAACTCACCTCATACATTCTTTCCTTTTCTTATCCGCGTAGTATTCACTTGGACAACTAGGCAGGCAGGTCCCATTGAGATTGTACGTCGAGGCGTGACATGTGACGCACTGGGACTCAGCTGGTCCTTCACAGCTTTCACAATTCGCGTGACATTTGGCACAACTGTCATCATCAGTTTCATAAAACCCTGGCGGACACGAGGCTAAGCAAGTCCCTTCATGTAGGACCAAGTGATTTTCGCAGGACGTACACATATCAGCTTTCTCAGAACAAGTGGCGCAATGAGGGGCGCAGGGACGACAGGCAGCTGCTTTAGAGTCTTCCCAGTACCCATCAGGACATTGTTGTAAACACACAGCTAGGTCTGAGACTAATAGGTGGGCAGGAGCGCAAGTTAAGCAAGAATCTTGACCAGGTCCCATACAAGTTTCACAAGATTCGTGGCAGGACACGCAATGGCCTTCCTGGTTGGCGAAACTTCTTGGTGGGCAGCGGGATACGCAGGAGTCATCAAGACGATTATGCTTACAAGCAACGCATTGTGAAGGGCCTTTCCCGTAACATCCTTGAGCATCACATTCTGGGTCACAATTTTGTTGAATCACTTTTTTGTCGCCCTTATTTTTGTTTTCTTCCTCAGGTTCGGCTTTGCCATCTAGTGGAACTACTGCTTTTTCTGGATCAGATCCAGCAGCGAACAAAGTGGGATAATTCTGGTAATTACTGAACGCATTAGTATTATAATAAGGATCGCCTATCGGATCGTAAGTGTCAGCGCCGATAGGAATAGAAAATGTGGGTTGCACTGCAGGTTTGGGGTTACGTAACCTTATAGGATCAGTGACCGTTCCGTAGAATATCAGCTGCCACCTCTTCAGAATACCGGGTTGATTGACATGTCTGTTACCAGAATTGACTATCTCCAAAGTCCATCTGCCTTCAGCTCGCTCACCCCAGAAATGAACGCTCAGGAAAGGCCAATCATCAAAACTAGAGCTAACTACATCTCGTGGGCGTTCGAACAAAAGTGTAGAAGTAGTTCCCATAGGAGAAGTCAGCAGAATCTTAAGGTTTCCTCTTGGGAAGAACCTTAAAGTAATCTTGCACTGAACATGCTCAAGATACCTCACATCATTAACAGTTCCACTGCAACCAGTAACATCCATATATGTCGTCAAACTACGACCTAGCTTAGCTTCGATCGGTTTGTCTTCATTGATCTCCTGCGACTTGCAAATATGCTGTGAAGGTACCGTAATCCACTTTTCAGCAAGGCTCACCATCTCACTGGCATCCATCAAACCGTATCCAAACTTATGACTGAACTTCCTATTGATTCCGTTAACAGCCCAGCCATTTTCCTTTTCTAAAGGTTGTGCTTTCGAAGTAAGGACAACTAAGTACTGCATATCCCGCCACGTTAGTTCAGGGTTTGCTTCGAGGGCTAACGCACATATACCAGCTGCTAAGGGAGCTGAGGCAGAAGTTCCTGTATGTTCTACGGTACAAATATGATCAGGTCGTAGTTGGCCATCCATATCAACTGTGGCGACACTCTTATCATGGCCTGGCGTACCTGAACTGTAAGTCGTAGCTAAAGTTGAGGAACACTCTTCCAAATACCAAGGCTTGAGACCACCTTGTGTCGCACTTGATATAGAGAGGGTAAATATACTATTCGTGTATCCATCACAGTTACAAGAGTCTATATGTCTGCCGCCGTTCCCTGATGCCCATACGAATATTGATCCCATTCCACGTCGACCACTCGTCACTCCATAGATGAAAGCTCTGTGAAACAATATTTAGCTTTAGTATATTTAATTTAATTATATACAGAATAATAATTCTTGATATTTCCTGTTAATATAAATACCTATAATTATTGTAATGGAATATTTTTGTCTGCATATGCTATGACTAAGATGACATTAAAATAAGCTAGAATCTATTCATAATAACTGCATAGACTGATGCAATATTATTGTACAATTTGTAATCAATGACTGCTATGACTTATGATACTTTTCCAAAGTACGAGCAGCCTATGCCACCTTTAATGAATTTAGTGTCAGCTTGAAATAAATTTAGTATTTCATACTAAACAAGTCACATATAAAACTCACCGTCTAGCCAAAGGACCAGGTCCATCAACAGTTTTCCCATCATCCTCAGGACCCCAGCTTGCACTATAGATATCAATGTGGTCAGGGTTCAATCCCAAAGCCCTAGCTTCCACCGCATCATTGACTATTCCATCCAACATCCTCACTCCACCTATACTAGAGTTGTAGGCTATGCCGACACCACAATATTGGTTATACGCTACGCCTGCTACTTCACCAGCACATCTGGTGCCATGCTTATTGTCGCCGTTGTCTTGTGGCATAGGATCATCGTCGTTTCCGTTTATGTCCGTCGAAGCCAGTGGATCCTGGAGAACGGAAATAATGGAGTAAAGTTCTGGATTAATATAGTCAATAAGTAATAGCCATGGAACTAAATACTCTGATAATAAATACTGTAATTCTAAATATACTAAAAAATTTACTTTCAAAAATATTATATAATTTCCCTGTGTTGTTATTTTTTATACATACATACACATCCTCTAATCCTTTTCGGGGTGGACAGAACCTTGATAATATCTTCAAGATCACTTTCTAGCATGAATATTGAGTTATATTCGATTATATTATCTTATATTGCGTTCGCAGAACAACTACAATATAAAACAACAGCCATGGCAGAAGATTTATATCTGTATTTTCTGTTTTAACAAATAACACGTTTATAATTTACACTAGTACTCCAAGATAAGGCAATTATCGCGCTTCATCGATACTGGAAGCTTTTCTCTGAAACATTATTTCTCCACCAATGTCGATGACAAAAGAAACAAACACTTATCCTGTATTTCTTAGTATTTTAGTATAAACACTTCTCTCTAAATCATTTCCCGGAAATGTGGTTCCGTTATATATAATAGCTTATTGAAATACTAGTATGATAAAACACCTTGAGGAAATCTGACTAAACAGAGGGTGTGCAAAAATCACGAATCGATCTTGTAAAATCTAAAGTGCTCATACATTATAAATTGATCAATTTTAGACTCGAAAGTCTCTCGAAATTTTATCCTTACCACGCAATTTTAGATATGAGACCCTAAACATTTAATGAGAAAAAGTTTCAGTAAATACTTACATAGTTTTGAGCAAGATCCGGATGGTTGGTCTGGATGCCATCATCCAGAATAGAGACCACCACTCCCTTCCCAGTGTAGCCTTTCTTCCACGCTGGAGCCACGTTCATGTCCAGGCCATCTTTAGCTCCACCATTCTACCATAATCAACATTAAGTGTTACTGCATATTCTATATCTTGTATTTAACTAATTAAACATTCAAACCCCTGAATGATTTGGCACAAGAATATTTCGGAATTTTGCAATTTATGTAGGTGTGAGTTTTACAGAACAGATGGAGACTATGCCTTAACTAGAAACTTTAGAAAGATCTGCAAGGTGGATAGATAACCTGGCCAGAAGGTCTCGGTTACGTCTAGATGAGGACCATGAGTGATCCTGTTTTCTAAAGAACCTTTTGGCTAGACTGTGTTTAGTAATTTACTGTTATAGTCTGATTAATGCGACAGTAATTAAAGAAGTATGTATAGTTTATATATGTCATCAACATCCCAAATTGGCATAATCCCAGCATTTCAGTCCACAGTACTCCATCAACCACTCAAAACCACACCACAACAGACCCTCTGTTGTACCAAACAGAAAGAACAAAATATTAATCCACTTTATAATCTACTGGGGGGAACGCTAAAAATGCAAAGCGAGTCCTTATCGTAAATTCCAAGCAGCAGTGTTTCCATTTCAAGAATATGCACTTGAGAGGCATTAAATATGCAACAGGACATTCTTCAGAGGACCGAGAAGCTTTTGCTAATAAGCGGACCGCAGGCGCTGAGATTTAAATGGCAATTAATCAGTGTTTTCCCCGTATTGATTAATCTTTTGGTATAAGGAGGAGAATGTAAAATAGATGGCGCGTCAAGTTAAGCAGAGTTGGGGAATTGGAATACATTAAACAATTTGTGACGTAGGTATATTTGTGATCATCAGAATTAAGTACATGAAATATATTCTTTATGATTTGTATGAAATAATAAGATTTAAGTACACATGCAAAGTCATATAGTGTCTTGTGTTTCAAAGGATTGTTATTTTTCTTTCTTTCTTTTATGACATACGTAAAAAACAGAAACAGGATAACTAGAAGTTTCTTAACTTTACAGCTAAAAATTAATTACTACTTACCATCTTTAACAGAATTTCACAAACACAACTTAAAATGATATTTGACAACACTTATTGAAAATAAATGCAATCTATAATATGTTATCAAACATATAATTGAAATCAGAACTTCTTAAATAGCAATTAAATCATAACCAATTTATTCCTTACCAAATACCACTGCTCCGAGAACAGCGGGTCAGGGAAGGACAGGGAGCCAGCGATGGCCCTGTAGTGGGTCTTGTGCTGCCTGCGGGGAGCCGCCCACTGGTACGGGGAGAAGTCCCTCTTCACTCTTCTCTTCTCGCTCTGCTGCTGCACCCATCGGACCTGGGGACGAAGAAGGGGTTAAGGAAGAAACGAAGAAGTTTTTTTTTCATATATTATAGACTAGGCCCTCTCCGGCTTCGCACGGGTATAAAATATATAGCCTACTCCACTATTTAATGGATGTTATTATATATAAAACCTTCCTCTTGAATCTATTAAAAAAAAACCGCATCAAAATACGTTGCGTAGTTTCAAAGTTTTAAGCATACAAAGGGGCATAGCGACAGAGAAAGCGATTTTGTTTTATATAATGTAGTGATTACATTTTGTTTTTATGCGTATATTACAGCTAATTAAATTATATTGTGTATTTAATTAAAGTTACACACATATAACATAGAAACATACATACATATACACCACGACCGTTTCCCCAATGGATTCCGATCCTGACAAACTACTTTCGCTTCATTTACACTTATGAGGAATAATTTAATGTCCGATTTCAGTCTCCATTAATTTAATGTAATTAAAATTTAATTATAGTAAAAACATTAGATAAATGCACTAAGTACGGTGTAAGAAAACACTGTGAGGAAATCTATCTACCTCAGAACAAATAATAGTTAGTGCTTGCCAATGGCGACACGGTCTAACACCTGTCAGCTTATACTAACCGTCTAGATTACACGTGGTTTCGAGGTGGATATTCAATCAGTAACTCTTGTTCTATCATAAGATATGTTCTGTAATATATCGATTTGAACGAATACTTAGTAACGACAAAACGCTGTTGTAAACAAGTTTACACCGATGTGTCAAGATTTATGATAAACATTTTTGTTTATCTTGTATTATTCAAATCTATTTATTATTATTATTATCTATCCAACAAATGCGTCAGTCATTCGGTCTTTGCATCTCAAATTTCACTTATTTTTCAAATAATCTAACGATGTCAACGACCTTAGGACAATCTTCAAAAGCCACTCCACCTCTCGCACCTAAGTCCCCAAGCTTATTCCGGAAACGTCGGTACAAGTAGGCACAAAAATGCTAATCAGGCTCACGTTTTTGCACTTTACCGCCCTCTTCTTGTTTCATAAAGATGTCGCCATGTATATTAATGAGTCGGCGGACGGATAGTAGCCACTTCAGCGAGACAAGTTATGTGTGGGCCCGGTGGCTTGCGCTGTATGAAATGCGGAACCTATGAATTTTAATGCTAAGGTCTTCTGTGGCGAGAGTTTATTGAGCTCCGCAGAACTAGTTACTGGTGTAGCCGACAGTACGTAAGGAACTGAATATTTTCTCTTGAAGAGGAAGTAACTGCGAAATTGTTGTTCATTTTCGGTAAAAATGCTTTCAAAGAGACTGAAGGAAATGTTCATGAAATAACATAGAATGGCTATACAGAAAAGCAATTAATAAGCAGCACATTTGGGACGGTTTTTGACATGCGTAAATTATATTATTGGTCTAATTACTTATTGTCTTCTTACTTATTACAACAATTTAAAATATGTATAGTGAAAACACAATATTAGAAATGTTTTATTCGCATTTTAATTTAATATAACTAACGAATCTATACATACTAACGTATTAAAATCAATACTAGTAGAAAAAGTTAAAAATTCCTATCTCTTACTCCGAAAACCGAATTCAAACCTGTAGCACACAATACCTAGATCACCAACCAATCTAGCAAAACGCTAACATCATAAGTTGCACCTTAACAATATCCCCAACACCATTTCCGCAACTAAAGGATCAGAAGCCAACACCAACACTGAGTCAGCAGCCATTTTTCATGCGGTCACGTGCCAATCGGCAACCCTGCTCCTGGGTCATAAAGGTGGGCGTCCACTCGAGTGTTCCAGCAAACGTCGCACTTGCAATTTCACAGTTGCCAGAGCCAAACAGACACTCAGGACAGTGGAAAATAGCTTTAAGCCAAAACGCCCGTATTAACATAAAAGAAGCGGCCGCGGGACACGCCATTTTGTCTACGTGCACTTTTTAAAACTTGTTTTAGTGCATGCTTCCGCCATTTGCAATTTTGTCGTGTCGCCAGAGAAGGGAGTTAATCTCGCTCGCTAACTAGACAGTAAACACGACGCAAACTTCATCAGACGCTACAAAACGTGAGGGTTTCGCTTTTAAAAAACAAAACGTCATGAAAACAACATTTGGAGAAATCTGTGGTTTCAAGAATGACACTAGTGATTGCGAGTGTTCAACGGTGTCGCAAGAACTCAGAAAAATCTGCTAAGTTAGTTGCTAGTTAAACGAAATTAATAAGTGAATTATGTCACAATGTTTGAACAAGAACGTGACTTATAAACAACAGACTGTAAGTCACGACGATTTTAATAAATTCATCATAAGCATCGGTGGTTCAGTGGTAGAATGCTCGCCTGCCACGCGGGCGGCCCGGGTTCGATTCCCGGCCGATGCAAAATATCATTTTATGTCAGTTTTTTTTTGTATCATTTGAAAATATACATCCTTATGAAACGACATGAAACATTGCAGGACAAACTAATTTAAGATTCAATTATAATAAACCTGATCTATATTATTCCGTCTCTTAATTACGACAAATCCAAAAAAACCTGCACTAAACCAAAGCCACACAAGATAAAAATGCCCGCATGGACGAGCGTTGTTTAATTAAACCTCCCCAACAAATAGAAGCCGAAAAACGTCGCCCGGCGCATCTTGCCCAACAAAATTGAAATTAATTCTCGGCTCCAACAAAGAAGGACAAGTAAACGGGACCACATAAATCCAGTGCCACAACTAAACAACGGCCACCGACTCCGCACTCACAATTAACACAACAAATGAAAATAAAACTGGGTGAAGCCGGAGAGGAATAAAGCCGATTTCAGATGAACAAACATGTAAGGTTTTAATTGTTGATTGTTGTAAATGTATGCTGCATTGTGGCTAGAGAACCTACGTGTTTCTGGGAAAAGCGCCTACACAAATAAGTAGGTATAGAAAGTTTTACATACATTTTCATAATAAAAATAGATTTATGAAATGCGTCGAATACTATATTGAGGGAAAACATCGTGAGGAAACCTACCTGTTCCCCGAATAGGTATTAGTCAGTGCTTGTAAAAGGCGACATGGCTTACCACCATCACATTGACTATATGGTCAACACGTGGGTTCGAGGAAGCCATAGAATTACTACCTTCGCAGTTGCGGAGATGGAAACCTGAACGTATGACTACACCGCAAGGGTAAATGGTCGTGAACGCGTTTGTCTTTTTTTGTAGTAAGTTGGTTCAATGTAGTCATACATATTCGTAATTAACCTTTGGTTATTTTGGATATGATGAAACTAAAATCTGATTATTCCGCAAGGAATATAAGTATATATCGTTATATCCGTGATACCCCTCTGAAGGGTAGAGGGCGTGATGTATGTTATGAGTGCATATAAGTTATGTTATGAATATATAAATGCTACAGCTTATTGAATGGAATTTTATTCTATAAGATCCTAGCAATGATGCGCATAGATAACGGGGGCCTTAGTCCAATAATGCTTAATAGCACAAACGCAGTTCAATATCAGGTCAGTAATAGCGTAAACTTGGTAGTGAATGACCAAAAGTGTCTAATACCATTGAAATCGGCAATTTCGGTTAAAAAATAGCGAAATTTGTCACTTTTGATCATCCACTACCAACTTCACACTATACTATTATATACTATATTACTGATCTGATAAAAACATTAGTAGAAATAATCAAGGCAAACACAACAACTCCTTTTCCTCATAGTCGGTTCCAAAGGAGGACTAGCAGATATTTTGTTCAGGACACAAGTTTTATTGTTTACCCGACGAGAGAATGGCGGAGGCACCGGGGGCAGCGAACGTGTTAATCTCCTTACAACCTAATTAAATTGTTAACAAGTGAACAGCAATATTTTATTTTCTATTACACACAACACACACACACATTACAGAGAACGACAATAAATAAGCGGGATCATTTACATACATACATATTAGCCTTGAGTCCCTGTAGAGGGAAAGGCAGAGATCACGGATCCTCATTTTCCAGATCCTGACAGACCACTTTCGCTTCATTGACACTCATACACCTTCTCATACACACTCGGCGTTTATAAGTACTTCTAACGTCATTCTTTTTCAATATGACGTCTATCTGATTGTCATAAAAATAAAAAAATTAATGAAAATTAAAAGGCTTTCTATTATACGAGTGTGCAAGGACTTAAAAGAAAAGGTCTCCGTTACCATACAGAGAGAAAGGTAGAGATAACAGATCATCATCCTGACAAACCATTTTAACCTTTTTTACATAATTACACCCTAACTTATATTCTCAACGATTATATACAACATCACTCTTGTTCAGCAACGAATCACTGACTTGTATTTCACACCTCTGCCAGTCAATGTCGATGTAAATAACTGCGTAAATATCTATAGTATGAATAACTGTAGTGTAATAAACAATTGCGAAGAACATTATCAGAAAGCACTGCATGCATTCTTCGACCCTGCCTAATGGAGAGCACTTTTCTGTTTTGCCTAATTTAATAACAACCCACTTCCTTTGCCAGGCACAGCCGAGTGTGGAATGTGCGAAATTAAATTTAACCATTCTCTTGTTGCGGACGAAATTTATGATTTCATTTCTACGCGAGTCGCTGATAAAAATGAACGCCTTTGAGTCCGCTACCGACTTATGCTTCTTGCAGACTCTATTACGGAGTGTTGGGAACATATCCTGGTTTTATGTTGAGATATCTAAGGAACAAAGCCTCATATACTTTTGTAGATCATAGTTAAAGAATTAACTGACATAGCTAGATGATAATCGGGGACTGGAATAGAAAGTTAATAGCCTTCTTCGAATGTCGTAGGAGGTGTTAAACAGAATGATAGGTTTCTTAAATAATTTAGTGCCATGGGGTAGCTATATGTTTTAGTCCCCCATACACAAGCTAGATAATCTTCGGATAAAAGTGTTCTTGCGCCTTTGTATCTTTGAATATCTTTTACGACTCTCTTACATTATGATAGTCAAGTTTTGTACAACTATGCTCCATCGCTTATTACCCCCATAAACATAAGCTAGCGCCACCTACACCTAGGTACAGCAAACTAGACCCTCATTGCACCAAAGTGGCCTAATTCCAACACAAACACGCCCTCCAAATTCAAAAGCTACTTCGCTTCTCACAGCGCTGCAGGGTCGTACCTAGCAAAACTTCGGGGTGTGTTTGTTGACCCGCTCAAGTAAAACAGTAGGGAGAAACTCTTCCCTATCGGTGCCTGTGTATGTGGACTGCTATAGACATCTGTTGTCGTTTCACGATAAGTACAGGCTACAGATAAATTGTCTGTCTTCAAAAGTTATTGACAAAAGATGTATGACACATATTTCATTCATTATTTAATCCCATTCGGAGTCAACTAGAACCATATGTAGATCAACTTTTACAAATTTTCTCCTTTTTAAAGTGGATACATAGGACACAAAACCTCACTTAGTTTATTCGTAGCATTAGTAACAAGGTTGCGTTGCCATTGATATACATTATTGTTGACAAGTTGCGCTAGAGCCTATCGTACAATTCATTGTCCCTTAGTTCTTAAATAATCTCGATCGATATTGTAGTCAGAAAGGCAGGTAGTTACCATTCTATTTACTTCGCAACTCCTTATACTACATATCCTTAGTGTACCTTCGCCTGTGCGGTCTTGGATAAGCTAATAAAGCAGCAGGCAACCATAGCCCCTGCCTTTCTTATGTTGATCAGGCAAGACCGACCTCCACCACTCACAACACTCTAAACCTCGAATTTATATCACACTAGCGACCCGCTCCGGCTTAGCACGTGTATTAAATATATAGCCTACTCCACTATTTAATGGATGTTATTATACAAATAAACCTTCCTCTTGAATCACTCTATCTATTGAAAAAAACCGCATAAAAATCCGTTGTGTAGTTTCAAAGATTTAAGCATAAAAAGGGACATAGGGACAGAAAAAGCGATTTTGTTTTATACTATGGAGTGATACACAGTAAGTATATAGTGAGGCAAAACATCATGGGGAAACAAGCCTATTCTTCAAATAGGTAATAAACAACACAGTATCAGTACACCACCTATCACGTAGGATGCTAAATATCTGGTAACAAGAGGGTGCGACAAAAACAAATGTTTACACGACTAAACCTTTGCGAAGTGTCCAGAAGTCCGGGTGTCCATATGAAATTTTGGAAGTAGTAAATCTATGGTTATCTCAAAGTCACGTGTTTACTAGATAAACAGTTTCGAGGTGGGTTCAATGAGACTAAAACATGTTATCCGTCATTGCGGACATGGAAAGAGAAATAAAGAAAATTACATATACGTATAACTAGTGGATTATAAGTGTCGCTTGTAATGCTCAAGGAGGACTAACTGACCTTAAGAGATTCAGATAAAGTTATCTGTCTTCCCGCCACCACGGCCTGTGAAGGGTAGAAACGTCGGGTGATACAAAGGTATATATATATATATATTAATTTATCGTGATCCGACCCGGTTTCATATAGTATCAAGTAGTACTTACTTACTTACTGTCAGTCTGTACAGAGAATTGCAGTTAACATTCATATTTAGGACAAACTCATATTTATTATAAACAAGTCATAATTTACCTTTTTCCTACAATAGCAGTGACTGCTTCACAAAAGAACTATAATGAGAGAGCGCCTGGCTCCCAGGTAATCTCTTATCGTCGTTCATACGCCTTAGTAAGCGCCTTGTTGGCAGTACGGACAAATAATAAGTTAATGGGAGCTCTTGAAAGTTTCTAGGGCATGTTTTAAGTGATTTTAAATGAATTTTATTTCAATATTGTTGAAGTTGTGTAAGTTATAACTGCAATATCCACTGCTAAGTTATATATTTACAGAGATGAAGAACATGTTTCTAGTTAACAGTTTTCGAAAAAAATATTTTGTCCACAGTATCATAAAGCACATTTTCTTTTAAAAGACAATCTGTAGATTCGCACTTATCTCACATTCTCAAAATTCGAAATATTCACACGCCCTTTTCAAATGAACATACACACTCACACACACAATCCTCAATATCCATCAACCTGGCTACTTCTTAACCAACCCTTAAACTGCAGGAGTTACACAGATCCCTATCCATCCAAATCAAGTTGGCAAGGTGAACTCGCTTCAAAGAGTTCGCATATTATGAGAGGACCATTAGGAGGTCACAAAAGGAGGACACGGGATGAAGTATTAAAAAGCTTTTAGTTCCGAGACCCCGCGGAAGAATGTCTTGTGTACTTGGATTACCTAAGTGGGGATAATCTTTAATGGATCTGGTTAAAGCCTCTAGGAAATTTTAATGGGATCCCGTGTTACTCTGTTCGTTGTGGATTTTTAGAGAATGTGAGCTTGTCTAGATAATAAGTCTTTCTGCATGGTTGTATTAACGTTACCTTGTATGGGACTTATAAGAATGAATCCAGTTGCCTTTATTGACTACAAGGGGAGAAATTAAGTTTATATTGAATGTGTGAAAAATATGTTTCATTGATCCCACCTATTTGGGAAAAGGCAGGCGGATGTTGATGATTAAATAATGTGTAGACAAGTTATTATCAATTTATTTTAGTAATAAACAAATGTTACAGAAGGTATTATATTCCCAAGTTTGTGTCAGTCTACTCGTATACAAGTCAAGTCATTGATGATTGGTTCTAAACATTTATTCTTTAAAAACAAATTAAACTATCACTCTTAACATAACCCTAACTACCAGTCCAAACAAACAAGCATAGATAAATAGACCCAAAACAAGCTAAAGCTTAAAATCCAATTTGAGTACACCCTCCCTTTACCCAGCGCCATAAACAGTCCAGGGTACTGAAATAAGGTAAGACTGACCTTTGCAACGTGGAAGATTAAGCGATCTGTTGGATTAACTTACCTTACCCCCGGACCCTGAAGGAAATTGGAAGGTCCCCTATATTTTTTGTTGTTCCCCCCATTTGTCTTAGGTAACAAGCTTTGCGACGTATACTGGCTGTTGAGGTGATTTCTCTTGTTAGAAAAACGAATGGACGGTTGCCATGGTTACGGTTTTTTGGCAGACATATTGAATTTTTTATTTATGTAAAGAATAATATGGTAATGTATATTTATATTGTCTATTCTAATTACATACATAAACATCATGTCTGATTCCCTGTAGAGAGGTAGGCCGAGATCACGGATCCCTATCAGTCCCGATGCTGACAAACAACTTTCGCTTCATTGACATTCATACACCTCCTCATACACTCTCGGTGGCTATAGATACTTATAGAACGCCACGATTATTCAATAACTAATCGATCAGTTTTATGTCATATATGTTTTAGGACTTGGTATATCAGTAACATTTCGTTTTTATTCATGTCATTTCTCTTGTTTTATCTTTTTTTGTTAACAAATCTCAAACAACAAAGGCGACCTTTCATCCCCTGATCCGCTAAGGATTTATTAGTGAAATCCGAGAGCATAGTTCTTTAGCCCGAGGCGGGCCCTTACATCCAACTATTGTGTTTACCAACTAATGTCTTTAATATCATTACGAGAAGACATCTAGTTTTGTTCCTACTTACTACGGCAAAAAGACAAACGCGTTCACGACCATTAACCCTAGCGGGGTAGTCAGAGGTTCAGGTGTCTATCTCCGCAATTGCGAAAGTAGTAATTCTATGGCCACATCGAACCCACATGTTGACCAGATAGTCAGTACTTAATGTGACAGGTGGTAAGTCATGTCGCCATTTACAAGCACGATGTTTTCCCTCACCGTAGTATTCGACACATTGCGTACATGTATTTTATTACTATTATTCTACTTAATGCGATTGTAAGAGAATCGTTGCTTATATAACGGAGTTTTAGACGATGACATTATGAATCTAATTATGTAACGATATACGTAGCGTACAATCGTAACTTGATATGTATGTTATACATTAAACGCATTTTTTCCGATATACTTCAACCTATATTTTGGTTAAAATTCTGTTTCAGTTAAATCAACTATTTATAAACTTTGCCCATATAACAAAATAAAGTGAGACGCAATAGTTTACAAGTAAAATGTCATGTAATTTATTAAAGTATTCATAAATAATTAATATACATGTTATAAGTAAAACGATAAAACAAAAGAAACAATATTTGCACCTGAAAAACGCTATCTCCATGGCAACAACTATACACACCGTTTATATTAATACATATATGAATAATTCGTTAACTATATGCCTTTCTACATGTACTCTCACCTGGGGCTCGTCACTTAGCTTCCTGTGATGTTCGTGGCTGGGTTCCGTGGATCGTTTGCTGATGGAGTGATGCGACAGCAGGTAGTAGCCCTTCAGAGCTCCTATCTGTAACAATGAGAATATAGATTTAATATTACATCTATGAATAGCGAGTGTGTATTAGGAGGTGTATGAGTGTCAATGAAGCGAAAGTGGTTTGTCACGTGGTGGTTTGTGGTTTCTACCTAACCCTCTAAAGGGAATCAGGCGAGTATGTATGTTTAATAATGCATCTGTATATATACGTTCACGTCCCTTATTCCCTTTTGGTGTGGATAAAACATCGAAAATATGACTACTTCTCTGGCATATTTAGCATAAATATTGACTGTGTATAACAGTAACAGTTAATTAGTACATGGACTAATAGACTCCAATTACCTTACGGTCTTGAGTCACTTACGACATACCGGCAAAAAAGGTTATATTCAAACACAAAGTCCTATACCTAACCTTAAAAGTGAAATTTTAAACAATGCTAAACGGCCCTAATAAGTCCCTAGGTCAGTTTAAAAACTAGTATTATTCACGACACTTAAGTCCAGTTTCGCTAAGCCCACATTTTAGCTTGATCCATCGCCGTATATCGCCACGAAGGCTGTGACAGCTCATAAATCGTGGTCACGGTGAAAAATAGAACCTAAGTGACGTGATGAGTGATCGCCATTAATCATTGTGTGTTTTTGAAAACATTTTGTTTTCCGCAAGCTTCCGTTGCCTTTGATAAATTAATAAATGAAAGGTGATCATTTAAGGACAGATGGGAACCGTGATCTCTGCTTACCCCTTTACAGGGAGTGATGTGTATGTATGTATGTAAATGAAAGGTTAAGGCTAAGCTAGAAGCGGGATATGCAAATATTATAAAGAGTTTCTGTTTGACCTTTAAGGATTATACGCGTTAAGTGTGTAAGCAGAAAGGGTACACACTTTAACCTTTTAAATGTTTTTGTTGTAAATACGGAATCTGTATTAGAAAACAGTTATTTATGAGCGAATTTAGACGGTAAATACGAGTGTCTAAGAATCTTGTGTTTAGTTTTTAGACCTAAGATTCATATAGTCTATTCTAACGCATGCTAGTAGTAGCCTGGAATTTAATATACATTTAAAACATTTGTTTTGTAATTTGCTGTGTATGCCCTTGCTGATTGCCCTAAGGGAACATAAATAAATAAATAGTGGATTATGGGATTCAAACATAAACGCTAAATACTGCTTATAAAAGTTGCTAAGATAATTCAATTCAATCACAAGGCTTGTAAAAAACTATAGTTCAAAATCTTCAAGAGTCTGACATCTTTGAACATATTAAGATGTACGCAAATGATATAACAAAAGTATCGTTATTTATCCATTATGACATGAACCGCATCCATATATTCAGCCTGTCGTTTCGACAGCTCATAAATTGTGGTCGCTGTGGAAAGTAGAGCAGCGAAATACGAGTGAGTACAGAGGCGATACAAAGATCTTTATGTAAGGATAAAAATACTCGTAGTAACTACAGTAAATAAACATATTTTGTACTATATCACCAAGGTAATATAATTAACATAAAAGTTTGTCAGTTTATAAGCACGAGTAATGCACTTCTAATATGTTATCCGAAATTTGGTGACATAAAAGAATAAAATTATGCCAAATAGAGTCACAAAATATAAATAAATACTCATTCACATATCCAGACTGAGTTAGTTCAAATAAATGTAGTATTCGAACTAACACAATCCTTCAGTATTAGCTTTATTTATGAGTCTTATAAGTTATCATAGATATATAGCACATCAACATAAGTTCGCTCTTCCACCTCACATATATTCTATACCTACATACCTACCAGCGTATATACCATAACTTCGTAAAAGCAACAACACACGTTCATTCAGCCAAAACCTGAAACTGCAGTGCAACAAGTCCGATTATGATAGACTAAGCCGGGCTCAGTTCATTCCGAGCGCATTTTAAATTTCTCAGCTCTCCTTATAGAGTAAATTGCAAGCTGTTTTCACTTTTAATCCCCTTAATCCACCTTAGGACGCTGCTTTATGAGTTGGCTGCGTTTGGGGGCCTTTGTGCTAAGAAAAATGATAAATTTTAATGTAATTGAGCGATAGATAAATACTTAATCGCGTTCATATGTAACTTTAACGAAATGAACTCAGGGGCCTTATTTATAATCTTTATTAAATGACATGGTTTAGTTTTGGCCCTTTTGACCAGGTAATAGATGTTCTCTTCAGTAATTACTTGCGAAAATTTATAGTTTGTTACTAGCTACTAGCGTTATTGTGCTTTACATGTTAAGTGCACATTCAAATTAACACATTTGAATAAATTGTAAGAGAATATTTATAGTCGGCATCGAATGGATGCGAACGGCCACTGACAGGGAGAAGTGGCGTCATTTGGGGGAGGCCTATGTCCAACAGTGGATTACTTCAGGCTGATGATGATGTTTAAGTTAAACATCTAACTCTTTCAATGATTTATCTTAGACCCATTTTATACTCTAAAAGTGACGATGTAGTTAGTATATCCGTCTACATCTATTTAAAACACAACGTTACAAGGGGTAACACGAAGATTCTTATTTGATTATCTTGTTTGGTAGCTCAAAGCTCATTATTGCATTCTTTTTTCATATTACGAGCTCTTTTCTCATATCTAGGTTTTAATTAAGCTGCGTTCAGCGTTCATTACCTTATAATAAATATTGTAAAATTATAATACTCATAATGAGGGGTTTACCGAGAAATAGGCGGGTTTTCCAAAGATTTTTCCCTTATAGTAATAAGGCTTTTAGATAATGATAGGGTTTTACGCAATAACGCATCAGATATAGATTATAAATATCGATATTGGAGACTTATTAAAAGTATACATAATACATACACATCGCGCCTGATTCCCTGCAGAGGCAGAGATCACGGATCCCCATTTGTCCCGATCCTGACAGACCACTTTCGCATCATTGACATTCATACATCTTCTCATACACTCTCGGCGGTTATAGGTACTCCTAATACATAATATTAACGACAAAAGATCTATTATTAAAATTACGTTCAGTTAGTGACAAAATTTAATATATTCACTTCAAAATTCAATAAAATCGTATAATTATGAATATTTACTTTTAATGACAATGAATTGAATTAAATTACAAAGCAGTTCATTAAAGTACTAATTCATTAAAATCCAATTGTACACTTAATTTAAATTAACTCATTTTCATAACTAATACTGCATTGTAATTAAGACTTATACATAAAAGCATCGGTGGTTCAGTGGTAGAATGCTCGCCTGCCACGCGGGCGGCCCGGGTTCGATTCCCGGCCGATGCAAGTTACTTTTTGCTCTTTTGTAATGTTATTTAAAGAGAAAGCTAAAAGATGTAGGTTTACAAAGGTTTTTCCAATCCTTAATATTGTATATCAACCTTAATTGAAATATGAAATCCAGATTATTATATTTATGTTTCTAGTACATACAATATGTCCTAGGTCAGACATTAACATCGAGCGTGTGACGGCATTAATATGAGATATTGGCGACATGTTCATAGCATATCAACCCACAATCGAGTATATGCACTCTCATCATTTAGTGTCACGACTAGAAGAGCAGAAAGGCATTTACTAGCTCCGCCTAGATCCCAGACTAGCAACACACGGTGAACATTTAACATACATACATACATACACATCACGCCTGATTCCCTGTAGAGGGGTAGGCAGAGATCACGGATTCCCATTTGTCCCGATCCTGACAGACCACTTTCGCTTCATTTACAATTATACATCTTCTCATACTCTCTCGGCGGTTATAGGTACGTCACCTTTTTTAATATAACGTTTATCTGACTGTTATATGTCTTATTAAGCCGGCCCCTACGTAACCGCTAACATTTAACAATTACTATAAATTCACTCTTTGAGTCCTTTTCGAGATGGATAGCATCTCAAAGACACTATATTTCCTTTGTCACTTTTAGCTTACGAGTATATTTTACTAGCACCGTAATGGCATTGCTGTAAAACAGGTCACTGGTTGTTATACAATCGCTTAATTGACTGCATTGTCCCTTAGTCACCTCCTACGACATGCCGGAAAGAACAGTATACTACTAGTTCCATCTACATGTCAGACCAGCGAAACAGGCTAAACTTTTGAAAATCCGGTAAAATTCATCGCCGCATAAATTCAGCTCCAACTCAAATATTTGTGAAGCAATATGTCCTGGCTGTTTGCGTAGTTCATAGCTCCATGCTCGTATCTATTCGCGCTTGTGTACTCGTATTAGGACCGATTCGTTTTCCTACCCTTGCGTACAGTACGCACTGGAATATAGAGCATTCATATAAAAACATATATAAGCGATCCTCAAATGTACACAGTAAAAAGAACAGAAGAGCTTGTATGAGAAAATTAATACGCATGTATGTAAGAGAAATTTGTCGGGATCGTTCCAGGTGGAAAACAATAGTCTGCCTATCCGGTTGGGGACGTAGAAACGATAATCCATAGTCCATATTTACAGTCAACTTCTAGACATAGGCCTCTCTAAGGGTAAGCCACAAAACAAGATCATTCGAGGCTTTCATCCAACCACCTCCTTTCATGTAGCAGTGTGTATAATATGAACAGCAGTATGACACTGTAACTTGTATCCTGTTGGGTGCGTACGGTCTGGTGAAATGTCGGATTTAAATGACTGCACCATGGCGAAAGAGTAGTGAAAATATTTGTCATATTAATGAATTAATATAATCAATATGTTAATAAATACAGATAATATCAACGCTCATTTTACTATAGATATAATTGTAAATGGCGACATGGCTGACCACCTGTCACATTGAGTACTGACTATCTGGTTAACACGTGGGTTCGAGGTGTCCATAGAATTACTACCTTCGCAATTGGGGAGGTGTACACCTGAGCCTCTGACTACCCCGCAAAGGTTAATGGTCGTGAATGCGTTTGTTTTGTTTTTGTTGTTTGTATATAATTATTAGATATCAAAACTAACAGATTGGTTTACTATCTGTAGAAACCAAAGACCCATTGTAAACATTAAAAGCCCAGTACTCTTTAAATTAAACTCTAATTTTCTTTACGTTCTTAGTCTATTCAAACAAGCGAAATTGTATTACTATAGTCATTCCAAATCAATTCAATTTTCTTATTTAAAATTTCAATTCAATTCCAATGCAGACTGTACTCTCAATGATATCGTTTCTGACGATTTATGTTCCATATTCGCATCTTCGTATCGATATATTCGTTACCACAAGTTGGAGTACCGATTCAATTGTTCAATAAAACCCATCCCTTTCTTGCTGTGTTTGCGTTCGTATCGCGAATCGAACGTAAAAGCAGCATCGTCACAACAAATCGGATTAAATGAGGAACGTTTTGTGGGTAAACAGCATTCAAAACATTGTATAAGGTATCATCCAACATATACATTTGAAATATAAAATTTATAAAATTCACCTGATTCTAAACATAGAAAACTTGAATGTAATTCTTAATTATTCTCTGAGAAACTTAACCTAGTCTACATTACTAAATCAGAAGTAACGTTCTATAAATTGTGTATTTCTCGAACAAGTAAAAGCCAGTGCTTGTTAATGGCGACTTGGCTTACAACCTGTCATATTGAGTACTATCTGGTCAACACGTGGGTTCGAGGCGGCCATAAAATTAGTACCTTCGTAATTGCAGAGATGGACATCTGAACCTCTGAATACCCAGCAAGGGTTAATGGTCGAGAACTCGTTTGTCTTTCGTCTATCTTTAATGAACTAATCTTCTTTCAATCATAACCCTTTTCAATTCCCCATATAATTACATTTCCACTCAATACCTGCAATATTGCATCCGAGGCAGCGATATAATACCACCCATTAACAACATTATCCGATTAGTATCGCATTAGCTTCTTGGTAGTCGAAGTATTTATTACGCTTTTCTTAGAGATACCAGCTCACACGGAGCTTCTAAGCTTTAATTACATCTTTTAGTTACTAATGCAATACTTTTCAGTGTATAAAATGAATTTGCACCACGCAAAGTAATGTTCAACAGTTATTATTCTTTCATATTTATTATAATAATCAAAGTAATACTTATACAGTTTATTAGGAAGAAAAGGCAGTAAGATAGCATTCTATTGCAATCGAACCCTACCACACAGCACACAGAAATTCTCAAATTTATTAGATACTAGCCTTGCAATTTTTTACTATAGGGGTGAAGCTCTATAATATATTAATATGTAGTAATGCGAAAGGTTAATAAGGAGATATTTATACGTTCTAGGTAACGTCTAACCTGAATATGATAAATAGACCTTAGTATATATAACAATAATAATAAGCTTTATTCATAGAAAAACATTGACATACACAGACAGGAAATTAAAAAAAAGAAAAAAAAAGAGATAAGAAGTTTATACAAGTAAGTTATTAAATCCTACATGTGCATGTCATTGCCCAGTGAAATGGTCCCAGCTCAGCATTTATACAATTATTGAAGTACAATCACTACGCTGATCTTATGCTAGAACCATATATAAACAAGTAACTATCTTGAATAAGATCTGTATCTCCATCCACACCGAAACTTGTCCTATAATTTCATTTAACCGATGTATTTTTGGAACTTTTGGGGAGCCCCCTATAACTTACTTTAGGTGGGCTAACTTACGCAGTCCAACTTTTGTTAGGACATTATACATAAGGACGGTGGCGTCAGTTATTTCCTTTGGGATTAACGTATATAGGCTTGATTCAATTGTGACAAAAAAGTACAAGAATAGTTTTTAAAATTAGAAGATTAAGGTAACAAATGGGTATAGAGGTGAAAGTTTATAAAAGTTTTTTTTGATAGTATTTAAACGAACAATAAATAAAATAAAAATGCACACCAAATATACTGAATTGTATACCAAAATAAAACAGTCCCAACCCAAACCAAACCTTCGGTGTACGTTTAGCTATATTTTGGTGTACATTTCAGTATTTTTAATGTGCATTTAATTATGTTTCTTTTTTTTCTAACTACAATACGATAGAGGGTCATATAGAACAGATTATTATGTTATAAATTAATTCTTATTTAATTCTAAGTAATAGTTCCTTTTCTTTTCACATTACATAAGTAAAATAAGAACTAAGGGTAAAAGTCACATACTTCATATTATAATACATTATAAACTCTAATTATTCCCAAGCTTCAATACACCCTAAAAAAGATAAAAAGACGTGATTACATATAGTTCTAGTTTCAGATAATCCTTAATGTCTTGGCATAAAACGGTAACTATACGATTGCGTGACTAGATAATATTCATACTTTTTATACTTTTGGCTCATTGAATATAATTTCAGCAATTTCGGGTCATTTGGCGTCACTATGATGTATTTTCGAGCAAATAACTTCCGCGGACTAACGTTATAAATATTATGTAATGTTTCCTTTATTAGCTCTTTTTCAGAACAACATGAAACAACCTATTTAATTCGGGGTAAGCAGGACGTCGGGTTATGGTAATCATTTTGACTAAAGCATATAGCGAATAGTTTTTTGATTAATTTCGTTTATAGAGATTATGTTAGAATATAATTATGGCGGTTGTATATTCCCAAAGGGATGATTGAACTGAGTTTCGATCATTCTATATATGAGCAGAATCCACAAACATTCCTATTCAGTCGTCTTGGAATAAAGATTGAGTTTTGTTATTGCAAGCTTCAATTTACATTTGAATGTTTCAAATACTCAATGTTGAAGAACAAAAACATTTGCACTCACAACCTTCTCAGAAATACACGGTGTCTGAAGGGAATTTTATGAAAACAACTTTGAAATATATATACATATACGTTTTAAATCCATATATACGTACTTCGATACAAAACTGAAAATATCATGCAGTACATAACTCCCTAGCATGAGCATCAAAATCGTAGAATATACTCTTACATCTCTAAAGCCTACGATTCTAAAGCCTTCTGGGGCTTACGTAGAAAAAAGTCAGGCACCAAGAATGTATCCAAACATACTTATCAAGTCGAACACAACTTCGGTTATGTATTTTCTTTACGATATAGGTATTTTAATGGTAATTTTCGTCAGCATTAACTTTACCTGTACCCAACTTTAAAAAACTTACACCCTAAACCTACCTCCAGACGCGTGACCTTACACCTAGACAATATGCCTCTATCTCCATATTTTAAGGCTGTTTTACACGACTCCTAAATCCAGACGAATAGCCAGCCAGGCGGCCCTATATCAGCGATATTAATTCGCTGGGCGCGCTGTAAATTAGATGTCCCTTCGCGGCTCTCAGTAATTTGTAAGACGGAGGGATAATAATTTCTGAGACTAACCCGACGCATGTCTTTTGCCACGTGGAGTGAGAGGCGGGTTGGTTCTGCTGTTGCGTGGGGTGGCGAAATAGTGTTGGGTATCCTTAAAATGTAAGGTAATGTACGTTTATGGGAATATCGTCGAAAACCACTTCTCAAATTAGTAAATGACAAAAAATATGCCGTCAAAATGTGGTACTTCTTAATGACTACTTCTATGACAATATAGTCAATGTTATACACTGATTGCATACTTTTAAGTCCTCTAGATGATGCACAATAATGTTCATATATTTTTATAATCTTCCTTCGTAAACATCTCAAAACTACCACTATCAAATAACTCTAACCTTATCACATTAATACTTTTCACTTTATTACATCCTTTATTAAATTTTACATTTATCTACCTAAAACTATTACCAATCTCGTTCGTTCTGTTTCGCAGAACCAGGCTTCATCTCTCCCTTATGACAGTTTGATGAGGCCGTGATACAGGGCAAGGCTATCCGTCGCCCTCTCTATCAGATCATGCCGCCGTAAATCTCAGTCAGGACGCCATCTATGGGATGGGTGAGACGATGGGATCTTATCTCTAATGTATGCTGATTGCTTTATGTGCACTAGGTAGATTCGTATATGTATGTAGGTATACTAGGATGTAAGTACATACTAACTACTGATTAATAAACTTTGGGAAAGATATTTATACTTCAAGTGATTTAGAATAAGTATGGGCTAAACACATATTTACAAAGTATCGGTGTTTACATTACTCGCATGTGGTATGAAATTTACGTCTGATGTATTTGTGTATGCATATACGAATCCTATTATTATACACTTACGTATACGTAATACATAAAACATTGTTTTTGCTGCAGAGATAGTTCATCAAGTATGCTTATGTAATAGCAGTTAATTTTTAAAATCCAACTACAATATTTCATATCATTCTTATCTATTATAGACTACCAACCTGTCACCTATGTTTCTTATGACATCACAATCCCAAAATTAATGCTGAAAAGTGACCTAGTAAATATTATATCTCCAAAGTAGTCCACCCCGAAAGTGATTATACGACGAGAATGTACATATACATTTATGAATGCTATATTTCGTAGTAAGTAGAACATGGTAGCTTTAAATCCATGTTCAACACACAGTCAGCACCTATGACAATTCATTCCAGTCACAATACACTTTAATTCACCGCCACATCTCCCATTACGCCATTTCCCTCACGTATATCCTAGATAGCACACCTCGCCGTATCATTAATATTGCATACGATCATAAACTTTGGTGTTACGAAAACGTCTGCTTTCAGAAATCAATTTATCAAAGTCTCTTCGGCGAGCAACTTGCACCCTAACAAATGATGCCACGGCACTGCGGAGATGCCGCCAAAGTTTGTGGAAAATTTTTGACTATTTTGTTATTAAATTTGCAAAATAGGTTGCTTTGAGACTTGATTGTAAAATAGGCTTGCAAATATTTATTATGGTATATGAGTATATGTAGCCTTTACTTTTCTAACATAAACCATAATCGACCTTACGACATTAATCACGATCTTTCTCTTCACTCAAATAAAAATACTATTTAACAATGGTACGATGTATGTAATATATTTACAATATAAATGTTTATGAAATAAGCTGATTCAAGAACCTGTGCATTCAGCTGTTTGTTACAAAGCAAAATAACTGAAACATCTTCGTATTTTTGTAAACTTATTTAAACATATAAAATTAGAGGATTAGAAGAATGATTTGTTCTGTAGCGAACACATATCTTAAACAGAGGATTTCGATCCAATAAAACAAAGCTAGCAAATACCTACATTTCATAACACTAACAGAACTAAGTCAGAATCCTATGGGAACCCATTGAAGTACTTAGAGTGCACTTACAAGTTAATGCACTTACAATAATGGATTGTGTTTAAAGCTTATATATAACATTCGAGAAAGATACTTTATCTCTAAGTTCCCTCACAGTAACGTACTTGTAAGTGTAAGTAAAGTAAAATAAATAACGAGTAGATTAAACATTAGACAAAGACAAGCGCGTTCACGACCTTTAACCCTTGCGAGGTAGTCAGAGGTTCAGGTTTCCATCTCCACAATTGCGAAGGTAGTAATTCTATACCCACCTCGAACCCCCGTGTTGACCAGATAGCAATAGCTTATACATTATGAATGAAATTTTAAAAATAATTACTACACTAAATGTATGTACGCGAATATCCCTAAACGGAAAGTTTTTGGGTGATGCGAGGATATTAGATTGGCGGAATAAAGTAATAAAATATCCGTCACGTTGTATAAATCTTAGTAAAACGAAAGTAATTGAAACGCTATAAATATGAAAGATTGGTCAAATTATTACCAATAATGCCCAATAAGTTAATATGAAGCGACCTCAAACTCTTTTCTGTCAATATCTTTGTACATTTTCATGAATGGTTTTTTTTATTAACTGTAGCTCACATTACGTAAAGCTGATATAATAATTCGTATCTCACTTTAATCTGGGACTAGTTTAAAACTTAATCCAAATATAAAACGCGTAAATTGATTTCCTGTTTCAATAAAAACATGCGAACGCTCGAGTGAAATTGGAACACGATAAAAAGAACTGCTACAGATAGGGTTGGCCACGTACCTAATGATTTACTTTACAAGAACAAAACATTTAGAAGAATTAATAGGATAATTTTTAAAAGGGCACATGCCACATTGTGTTTAATAGGGACGTATAAAAATATAGATTCAATTGATAACAGTGTACCACATCAAGCAAGCTGATTATTTTCACAAACCGTTTTCGTTAAACTAAAGGGATTTCAGTCGTGATGCATAGTATACATGTAAGAGTATTTACTATGGTTTTAGAGCAGTCAACATGAAAGATATGTTAATAAACTTATAGACAAGGAAACACACTAGTTAATTTAGGTTAGACATAGAAAATCATATTTGAAATGCTTGCATTGTACGCCAACGGATGTTACTCGTACATTCACACTCACGGCAAAAAGGAATTTATAAATCATTACGTTTATTTTTCATATTAACTTTACAAGATAACTACTAACTCTATACACAATATTATTGTAATAAATTTATTTCTAAGAACTTTCCCAACCCTAATATAACACAGTTGCCAATCTACCCAGCTTTACCACAACCACCATAACTTGGCCTTTCCAACTTAGCTATTACATTTCTTTCACAGTTCCATGTATACTGGTTTTCACCCTACATTGCCCTAATACATGAAGTCTTTTATTTGCGCTGCACTTCAATGTATCGGATGGATCCGATTCCAGCTCTTAGGTCGAGGCTAGATCACCTGGGATTTTTATTACCAGGTCTCATTGTAGGTAGGCTGAAAGGTATCCCATATGCGTATTGAGCCTTAATCCGTAGCCATTCGGAGGATTTGCATACAACTGGCGCCGCTACGGATGTTGAATGAATAGTTTTTTTATATAGCGACGCTTACAACCTAGTTCGTAGCACGAACTAAATAATAACTTTTATTCAAAATAGCATGCACTTACGAACATATTTCTATTGCTTTACGGATGGAACGAGCTCGTGACACGTTATATCAACTCAACGGTCACCATTAGTAGAATTATCAGAGTTTTAATGACAATCAAAATACGTATTATTGACAGATTGCTAGCTTAGCGCCTAATAAAATGTATTTACACGATATCTCTATGCAATAGTAGGTATGTTATGGATTAAGTATAATGAAATTATAGTACTCTATTACTAAACGATTTATTTTTTATTTTCTAGGATTGGCATACGATTTATCACCAGTTCTATAGAATTTATTGTGCAGTTGTCATTAATTCATTTAAAAACATGAATAGTGTTATTCTTGCTGAAATTTTCTAAATTCAATACGAGATTCAATTTATATGACTTATGTGAATAATGTACGTGCAACTGCGTTTAAAAATTACGATATTATGTATTAAACGGTACGTGACAAAACAGTTGTTTAAATAATTATGCATATCAAGAAAAAAACCTTCTTAATATTTTTTGTTATGTTCACACAAGCATCGGTGGTTCAGTGGTAGAATGCTCGCCTGCCACGCGGGCGGCCCGGGTTCGATTCCCGGCCGATGCATCCTTTTTTCCTTATATGATACTTCTTAGGAATCTAGTGAGATTATAGAGCAAGTACAAAGTTGTTATTTGTACTTAGTTCGTTGTTGAGTTCCACATTTTTGAGACAGTACTTAACAAATCCAGCTAATCCGAGACTTAGAAGTTAACCAGACGATTCCTTCTGAGTATTATGAATAACGCGTAAGAATTAAAACTCTTTACCATCAGAATTATCAACCTTAACTCAAGTCTTTTGTTCTCAACGATTGGTGTAATGATTTCCAAATATGATCTAATTAACTACATTTGTACATTATTTTCCTAAACAATAAGCTCAATCTGACTAAAATAGGTATGTAGATAACAAGTGTAAATGATCACGACTATAGATTCCAATCGGGGTACACGGAGGCTTTGTTTTTAAAGGACGTACCTTACTTATAATTATTTTTTTATGTAATTGCAAATACGTGACTATGTAAATAATATTATATTAAAACAGCTGTTTTAATTATAACATGCATAAGCATCGGTGGTTCAGTGGTAGAATGCTCGCCTGCCACGCGGGCGGCCCGGGTTCGATTCCCGGCCGATGCATCTCTTTTTTGACAAATCTAGCAAACAGGGACTCCATGGGGTGGTGCCGTTTAATTACTATTCCTATTGTTACCTTCTAGCATCATCATCAGATCAGCTACATATGACATAAATATATTCTGTTGTCATTGGGTTTATAAGTAGATAACATGTATAAATTTTTTTAGCTTGATACGCAACTGGAATATTGAACTAATTTACCTTGCAATTTTTTATTACAGAGATCGAGACAAAAGAAGCTGAATAATGCTTGTAAAAATAAATTAACGTCATTTCCAAGGAGACAACAAACCATTTATTTCATTAATAAATGATTCTTCTTAGGGGCGGTATGACCTTCCTCTTATAAATGTAACATAAATCACGGTGAGAGATAATATACATATAAATACGTAACGAAAGTTTCCCTAAAGTAAAATAGGTATATATTTTTCTCTATTTTCGATCTGTACAAGAAAATACACTTAATAGTAAAAACAGTTTAAGGAAAGTCAGTCAGTCAGTCAGCCTGCCCGTGACCAAGGCTGCTGCAACGTAGCCGAAACGTCGGGTTAATAATAAAGGTAACTTTATTTTATAAAAACTTACGCGATAAGTCCCGTTTAGTTATTAATCATGAGTATAAACCGCGAATCTCTTAAAACTATAACCTTTCTATACTTTTTAGGTAAATGGTTCTGATGAATTCTCATCACCTCCCACTCCTTGATTACTCTTTACAAACAAATCTTCTTATGATTAGAGATCGTATACACTAAATCTGTATTCATATCCACAGAGACTATAAGATTATATAAGTCACTAGCGGACCCGCTCCGGCTTCGCTCTTCTGGCTATTTAATAGGTGTTATTATACGTATAAACCTTCCTCTTGAATCACTCTATCAAAATCCGTTGCATAGTTTCAAAGATTTAAGCATACAAAGGGACATAGGGATAGAGAAAGCGACTTTGTTTTATACTATGTAGCGATAGTGATTATGAACATGTAAACAATTATTTTTACCTCCCACTGGACTTTTCTTCGTACAGTAGAATCCCATGAATGAACTAGAGATAAATTGAATAGAATTGTTATTATAAGTTGACACCCCTATACTCCACAACAATATTATTTACTTCGTAGCCTCAATAGAAATGCTAAAAGACTATTACAATGTCACCACGGTTTCATCGAATCCAAAAGAAACAAAAGGACCTGAATATATAATTACGCTAAAGACAAAAGTGTTAAACGGGCGTAAATACACACATATGTAAACAACTAAGTAATTTTACCAAAATGCTGTGACAAGCTTAAGACAAATCCTGCCACATAACATATCAAACTGACCCAATTTAGTTTATGGGGAAGAGGGAAAAAGTTACTTAAACCTCCTGTGATGCAATCCTCTCTTCATCTCTTAATCCACCCTCTGATGGTGATAAAAGAACTAGCAAAAGTAGGTTGCATCGGCCGGGAATCGAACCCGGGCCGCCCGCGTGGCAGGCGAGCATTCTACCACTGAACCACCGATGCTTATATATGTTATAATTAAAACAGCTGTAAGTATATAATAGTGTGTACACGGTCCCGTTTTTGTGCTTAAATAAAGAAATAATGTCACGTCACGTCCGATAAAACACATTGCAAAACTATTTATTAGCCTGAGCAGAATATTTCTCGTGCAAGGCTCTATTACCCCAGGTCGGATTTATAGTCGTGAATTGTACTCAAGTTATCTCATCATATAAAGCTTATTGTTGGACATACAGATATAAATCATTAGTTATATCTGTAGAGGTTGCCAGTATTATGCCATATTCCTATAAAAACCTCTAATTTCTATATCACTTCTAACAACAATTTCATTGTTTCCCAGCTGATTAAATCTTTATAAATCCCATACTAGCATGGCCTGTTAAATACTGTCACATAAAATATGTTACTGACCTAATTCTGTTTATTACGAGGGAGGATAAAGTTAGCGACTGCAACTTCTTAAGAAGTATGTCACCACATCTTTATCCTTACTGAGACGGTACAACAAAAAGGGATGCATCGGCCGGGAATCGAACCCGGGCCGCCCGCGTGGCAGGCGAGCATTCTACCACTGAACCACCGATGCTTATGATAAATAATCATAATGTTAATGTTAAATTGACATCTGTGATGTGATAGTATGTACAAATAAAGTTACATACAAGACACAGTTTCATTGAATTTCGTATATTTGTATTACTAGTGACAGCGACATTAAGTACTTTTCACAAAATGAGGAAAGCAAGAATCGACGAAATCTTTTTATCTAAATTTAAGATGCGCTAGAACATTGAAGAAAGGTTATAAAAGAGTAGTTATAAACCACGTCCCCTTTTTCAATATGGCGTCTATCTAACTATGTCCTATTAGGCCGGCCTAGATAACTATACGCATATATCATTCATACGTCATATCTCCTGTTAGTAGCACGCGAAACAAAGGACAAAAGCTTTCAGCCATCAACCCGAGTAGTTAAGACCAGATAAGAACAAGAAAAGGGACGCTGAAGTGGTGTCACATCATGTTTGTACGAGCGCAGCTCCTAACTGAATAATATTTGCACTTCACACCCCACTCGTCGTACTTCGCTACACTAGGGTAAGGCGGTCTCTTATGGGGTAAGATTTTGTAATGAGGTGGTCAAGGATGGATATAGTGATTCTTAGATACATATATTGATGCCTATGTCGCTAAAAGGATAGACAGAGACTACCGATCGCCTTCGGAAACGATCTTGTGAAATCTTCTCTTACATTTTCTCCTATTCTACGTACGATCGCCACGGTGATTCATTCTGAGAATTTCGGAGAAACTTACCAAGTGATTGCACAAAGACCTTAGAAATTTGTATGTAAATAATGTATATTATGATAAATTAATATCAAAACAGAGGTTATTGGGAGACAGGATTCACCACTATGCACTTTTATATTCCATTGGAAATCTCTTTAACCGTGTATTGTTTACCTAGTTACTTTGTATACTTAATCTTAAGTAACAAATTATGTTCCAGAATTTTCCTACATTAAACCCACAAAAACCAACATCAAACCCTGTGAATCCAATTTTAATTTAAAAAACTAATATTTAATTAGCAACTATATTAAATTATATTACATAGCCCTTTATCGCCCCATAAGAACCATCCCCTAGCCATGTGTCAGTGACTAAAATTCATTTCAACACCGAAGAGACGCCGTCGTCTCCGAAATTATATTAAAAGTGTACAGTTAAGCATTTAGAGCTGTGGCGACCTCTAGAGCGCCACACACATAGAGAAACCTAAGTAAACCTAGGTTGCAATTAGTTAAACATAATTACCACAGATGACGCCGCCAAGAATAATATATAATAATTGCACACAAATCAATTCCTAGAACGCGCAAGTGAAATATTTATCGGAAACAAGATATATACAAATTTCCAACTCAGGCCATTAGCCTGGGCGAACACCTGCCCAGGTAGGAAGCTTCCTCTTTTCTGTAGGACACCGTGGATCCTACAATTGGTGACCCCCGACGTTGATGATGCAACCTTCTGCTGGTAAACCCGACGTGATCAACCCAACGTGATGATGCAACCCGGCGTGATGATGCAACCCAACGTGATCAAACCGATGTACTGGTAAAAACGTCGTGAAGATATACCTAACGTGATGAACAGACACAATGTCAAAAATAAACATATATTGAAGTCAAAAACGAGGAATAGTTACGAGATACTAGGAGCAACGAATGCAGAAATACGCTACCTGTTCCTAATCTCTCAGGTAATATGAGTCGACCCACTGACCGCCTGGTGAATTGCTGATTCAGTGACAACAGCCGAGCAATGACGACAATAACAAATGACGCAAAAACACCTTATAAGAAGGGGAGTACTGTGGCGACCTCTAGAGCGCCACACACATAGAGAAACCTAAGTAAACCTAGGTTGCAATTAGTTAAACATAATTACCACAGATGACGCCGCCAAGAATAATATATAATAATTGCACACAAATCAATTCCTAGAACGCGCAAGTGAAATATTTATCGGAAACAAGATATATACAAATTTCCAACTCAGGCCATTAGCCTGGGCGAACACCTGCCCAGGTAGGAAGCCTCCTCTTTTCTGTAGGACACCGTGGATCCTACAGAGCTTTCGGGAGCAATATGACACGGGTGGCAAGGAGATTTCATAGTGGAAAGTGACTTAACTTGTTATTGAAAGTTTTTTAACGTAACTCTCTAAGGGACTATAGTCTGGAGTGAATAAACTGAACTTAAGACAGTTATTCTGCTCAATCAATACGAGGTTTTTTTCTTGGAACGTTATTGTAGTAGTTGATTTGTAGTTAGTTGGTTTATAATATGTTTTAATGAACACGCAACATGCATGCCTGACATACAAATGACTACGATTGAGCCTTGGAGGGTAGTCATAGGTACGGTTGTCCATCTCTGCAATCGCAGAAACAGTGTTTTTTATGGCCACTTTAAACCATACAATTAAATACAAATATATCCCTTCACATAATTATAGAGAAATGAAATGAAATGCTTTTTATTCAACATGAGGATTATAAAATCACTTATTGAAAGGAAAAAAAAAACAACAAGAAAAGTTGTCATTAAAATTAGTTAAACTTAAAAAAATTAAATAAATCTAATTAAGCTATTTTATTACCAATTACATTACCACCTAATCACCCAAGCTAAACAACAGCCAAATATTTATAAAGGCACATACATATTTTATCGTTCCTGCCCCATAAAGCTCGCTATACACCA
This sequence comes from Leucoptera coffeella, assembly GCA_030578115.1. Lineage (NCBI taxonomy): Eukaryota > Metazoa > Arthropoda > Insecta > Lepidoptera > Lyonetiidae > Leucoptera > Leucoptera coffeella. Next base: position 32,306 of record JAMBLF010001779.1, read on the forward strand.
ACGCATCGGCTCACAACTATATCTCGTAAAAAATCGACAGCTAATAAAAACACGGGCAATAAAAATATCGTTAGGGGCGCTAACATCCGGTAGCGCGGTTTTATTGTACATAGACAAACGGGAATGGCGGGTTACATGTACGTGGTTTCCGGGACAGCTGAAAGTATGTTTCAGTTACTATTGGCGTGTAAGGGTTGATAGTACTACGATGAATGCTATGTTTAGCAATATAAAAAAGAAAGAAAACAAAACAGAATTTTAAATTATATCAATAAACAGATTGAAAGTCTCAGTATTATTACAAATAAAATTAACAGTTTCCTGAAAATCTCGTTTGATTTGTAATGACGTTTAGCATGAACTTATTAATTAACATATACTTATTATATAAAATGGATACTTAATTATTTTTATTCTATAGAGAAAATTCAATTTTAGTGTACTTACCACAACATAATATTCAATAGAACAGTTGAACAAAGTATGGTTTCTCTATAAATAAAGCATGAACTTAGACACTGCAATTTCTTACCAGATTCCATTGCTACCTTATTTTTACTGGGATTTATTGAATCTTCTTACCTGAAACAAGTTAACACAAATGTTATTCATATAATCTGTCATATTTTTAAAATACACAAAAACAAAACACACAGCATATAAATCTATAATTCCCGAAATATCATAGATTTGTGATATGACACACATTAAGCTGCCTTTTTACTAACATTTCATGATAATTGCCAGTATTTCTAATCCTATCCTAATCTCGTTAAATGCAACGAAAGTTACTAAAAAATTATCGTTCTGTCCGCTAGTACCTATGGTTAGAAGTGAGCATAAACGCATCTAGATGTCAGGAATTGGAAGGGTTCAATGACCTTTACCTAGCCCTCTGTAGAAAAAGGCGCATAATGTGTAAAAACGGCTCAAGCTTCACATACATATGTCTTATGTACTCATATGAACAATCCATGTTCACAAGCGTTACACAACCGAAATCGTAACCCATAAATCCCGACGCGTCCCACCCGGCCTTATCCAAAGAACAGAGCAAGTCAAATATCCGCATTTTTTATGATAGAGTGTCCGCCCGAAGCCCTCCAATTTGTATGCATAGTACGACCTTGGAGGCGCCCTGCAAATCATTGAGATTCGCGATCAACACGTCTCGGGGAGGACACGAATTTGTGTCTCACACACTCCCCGGGGAACGTGCGAAAAATATTTGATTTTCATGTGACAGCAAGGAGATTAACTGGCTGCTCAGTTGGACGGAGACTGGCTTGTCTAAGAATAATTAATCTAGACTTGGTGCCTTTGTTGCGTGAGGAATGGTTGTTAAGGGTGTATCCCGTGGTTTCGGGTTAGGTATTACTGACCTAATTGAGAATGTAGAAGTGACAATAAGATACATTTTACGACCTTACCCCGTAGTATAGTCAGAAGCTCGAGCAAATATGGATCACTTCTGGGCACAACAAACCTACTTTAAACATATGTGGAGCAGACGTGATAGGAGGTATTTTATTTCCCCATGTACAATCGCATGTGACACTTAAGTGTTGTAATATTTAGTTAAGAAACGTGACAAGCACTTGATACGAACTTTATTGCTGTTTTATTACAGTTCAGTGGTAGAATGCTCGCCTGCCACGCGGGCGGCCCGGGTTCGATTCCCGGCCGATGCATCCCTTTTTACCATTTAACCCTCCTTATTCAGTACGGTACAAATTAGAAACGATACTAAACCCATTGCTAACCAACATTATTTTTGTCACTAGTTCAGCTCCATATCATGCCAACATACCACAAAAGAAAATCTATAACCCCGTACAAACTAAAACTGCGATTAAGAAACAACCGATTAACCTGCCCCAACTTAAACCACGTTTTCAATCCCATACAATTAGCCCCGCGGTAACTAGAGTAGCAGAACCGCAGTTTTAGCAAACGGTGCAACTTGCCTTCAATAAGTTGTTAACGTGACACTTGGCACTTCTTGAGTGGCTCATTGCTCGCTTCACTGCGGTTGGTACTTTTCAAATCTTACTCTTAACTGAGGTTTAAGAGGCTGTAGCTTTGAATGTATGGGAGATGTATGATATAACTTGACAGTTAATATACATAATATATTTATATATGTATATTATATGTATTTATTATATTATATGATTATATATGTATATTATATGTTTAATTTGTAAAAGGAATCCGTTTGCGTGACGTGTCGGGGTCTGTCATAACATCAGTGCTGGCAGATTGGGCTTCCTTTTCTGCTAGCAAGTAACTGAGACGGATCCCTTTCGCAGGGGCCCGGGGCCAGCATATGGCGCCTCTCAAATTGTTATGTTCCGTTTTGTTTCTGTCGTCGTTGGTCTTGTGCCTTTGTGAATAAAGTGAATTTTATTTTATTTTTATTTATTATATATAATAGTTTATAATTCTCCAAGCCTTTGACTGATATCGTCCAATAAAACTTGCGTAGTTATTTAGTAGATTATTATTACAATATAACATAAAAAGTAGAGGTACGAGAATTCAATGTACGTTACAAACTATGACAGTTTTTCCAAAACTTTTACCAATTAAAGTGACTATACTACGTCACATATTGCGCTGAACAGAAAAACGTTGACCATATTTTAATAAAACGTTAGTTCTTGATGAAAACCGCAACAGGATGTAGGTACTGAGATTCATGAATGACACTTGCTTATGATAAAGTAACAAGGTACTGATATACTTTGAACTAAATAACCCTTAGTAACATTACCTAAACTAGCCCCAACACAAACAAAACTGAGCCGAAATTAGCCACAAAAATACACCCTGTTGACGACGGCACCTAAGAGGGTCAGTAAACTAAGCGAAAAACTTTTAATGGGCGAACCTAAACAACTGCGAAGTTAACCCGGAATTCCACCGGCGGAATCTATGCGGGCTATGTGTGGCCTTCAGTTGGGAGTGACGGAATAAACGGGGTTTACAGTATTAGGTACATGATGCAATGTATGAATGTGAAGGAAGCGAGAGTATTTAATTAAAATTGGGATATAAGAGGAGTTAACAAAAGTGCTATGTTTGAATGTATAGATGACAGATATCCATAATTTTGCAATATTTATGATGCGATTAAGACGTGACTTTTACTTGATTTCTGCCTTTCACTTTGTATACTGTACCACAGCTTCGAAACTTATATTATAAGCATCGGTGGTTCAGTGGTAGAATGCTCGCCTGCCACGCGGGCGGCCCGGGTTCGATTCCCGGCCGATGCAACTTTTTGCCTGTACTTGACTAGCCTATTTCCTAGTCAACTTATAATCAACAACAACAACTTGGATAGTCGTATGCTAATTTACAAAGCAGGCATTATACGAAAAAACCATTACCAATATTGCCTCGTTGTGAATCAGCATAAATTATGTCAATCCGCGACATTACTGCCAAAATGCGATCACGTAGATGCACAATAGGCGGCAATGAGCGACCAATCACGCGCCGGACGTGAGCGCCACCATTTTGTTGACATTCGACAGGCGTAATCATTGGGAAAACTAATCGGAGGGCCTACTAACGAAAGTATCGACTTGGTAACTACGAGTATAGCTACTAAATAACCTTTAGGTATTGTGGTTATCCTAATGTAAGGCGTCGTAATATTATATAGTTTAGGCAATTGAGTTGTGATTCTTTCATTACATACGTTGGTATATTTTAAATGGGCATTACATGCAAATTGCTTTGAGCGATTAGTGAGACATCGACAATTCCAAATATATTTCTGAATGAACCAAATTTAAATACAAAGAATGTCTAAGGAACTTTGAAGTTCTAATAAATAACTACGGAACTAGAATAGAATATAATCAATAGCCATTCTTCTAGCCTCGTGAATACCTTTGTAGACAAGTTACAAACCAATACCCAGAAACCCAAAACTGGACAGTTTACAGGAAACAATATTCATATTTTAAGACATGATTTCGTAACCAACTATTATACTCGTACCCTTGTACCAATGGTAAGCCCTCGAACCAAATATGTCCATCGTTTTGCCCCGATGCTAATGATGTGGTAATATCAGGGGGCCGTGCTGATTTTTTGGTCCAATGCGTGCCACATTGGTAATTTGCCATTCAAATTAACGTATGGCCATTTAGCATTGCCGATATGTAACTATTTAACCTATACTGGCCTGTGATAGTTTGGGAATTGAACGGGCTATAACGGGCTGTTATTGTGTCCCGTATATTATAGTACATTGATATAGATATAGCGATGCGATATATCAACCCTTCATAGTAAAGTACGTAGTGTGTTCGTAGTGTACGTGTTATATTTCTGTAATATGACGCGGTCTATCCAGTGCAGCGTAAAGTCTGAAATAATATTTACTAGTTGCGTTTCTTTTAAAAACCTGAGGATATTTGCATCAGTAAGTTTATCGTTAAAATAATTCACTTTAATCCTTACTAAAGAAAAAAAGAGCATACGAATTCAATAGGTGAAGTGAAGCACGATAGATTAATAATGATGGTTCAAGGCGATATCATTAGTCAAGTAGAGAGGTGAATATATAAATTTTAGCCTTATTTAAATCAGAAAATCTACTTCTAAATTTTCTCACTAAAACTAAAATCAAAACCAAATTAACTCTACACTTAGGACTAGACTAAAGACTATATAAAGCGTACCTATATTCCCAGTTCCAGTATAAAACCTACGAACCTTGTCCTTCAGAGTGATACGATCGCCGAGAAGGAATTTATCGGTCCTCGAGAGCCTTTGGAGGCTTTCACTCGCTTAACGATGTTCTGGGAATCTACACGGTCACCTTGTCTGGCCTTTGTTTTACGCTCAATGGGAATTGGGATTATGTGTACTTTAGGTGCTATTTTGGTGTAAAAAATGGTTTAAAGTTCATGATTAAGGAAAGAAAAGAATTGTATACAGAGCCTTCAATCAAAGTCGCACGCTAACCCACCAAACAGACCACATATTAAATGGTAGTTGACAACATAACATAATAAAGTAAAATTATTTAAAAAATAAAATAATGATATAAAGAAACAACTTTATTTGCTGCATAAATCCAGATATATCAATCAATCAATTCTTCATTATATTCGCTAAAGCATAAACAATTAAAACAAGGAACATTAAACGGCCACAATACGCAATAGGCGGTTTATTGATTTAGAGAAAGAGGGGTGAAAATAACTTAGGTAACATTTATTTCATCGGCTATCTTTGGCATTACTATTATATATACTATTGGCATATACTATTGTATAACGATAGTCACCTTCTACTCAAGTCTCAAACTAACCTACCAAGCAGGTAAATATACGGAAAAACAATAATTACCAAAATTGTCTCGATTTAAATCAGCACAAATTATGTCAAGTATCATAATACTAATGTGGAATCTTTTCGTAATGTTAAACAATAATAATTCCTGTCACATATACTCAGTCACCTTATCGTTCAGTTTTGACAGCTACGACCATAAAATATTACACCTTATTCACATAACTTCAACTACATTCTCATATCACTTGAGCTTCACATTGGCTGCTAGTAGAAAAGTCACCAACTCCTTCGCTATTTAACTTGGCAACTCGTAGCCACGACAAAGGTGCCCCTGGGACCTGGCAGAACCGCCCCAGGCTTATCTCCATCAGTCGGCGAAACTATTCCTAATCTTCGGATAGAAGTTTGCAAACTTCTTAAGTGAATACTTTCGCGGGGTCTATTTGAGCATTTTCCCGAGCGAGATCCCGAGCGAGCATCAGATACGTAGTAGTGACATCTAGTGATGGTTTGTGGACTTTTATTATACTTATTTAAATGTAGTAACATAATATGACTACTGTGTGAGGACTACTGTCTCAAACTTTCGTGCGAACAGACGTGTGCATAACCCCAAATTCTTTAAAATCAATTAAATTCTATTATTCTAATACATAACTACCTTACAACAAAAGTTATAGTGCCAAGTCAATAACAGTGAGAACGCAGCGAGTACATTGTGCATCGTAATTCATTGCGAATCCATTAACAACGCGCTCTGTCTCCTTCACACAGCGGACATACGACAGCCATCTCGCTCACCCAATCAAGGTACGCACGTTAATTAATCGTTGAAATTCGATTTGGATTACCAAAACACCGCCATAAGCATATCATTTGAAATATAATTATGTCTTATAATACGTGCAATGCCTGCAAAAGCAAGATCCATACCTTAAACTACATGGAATGCAGCAGGTGTGAGCTATTGTATGACCTAAACTGTTTGGGAATTGCAACGCAGACTTTTGAGATTATGACAGCTGAGTGTAAGTCTCATTGGGTATGCCCAGAATGCCTAAGCTGCAGACCTAAGGCAGGCAACCTACACACTCCCATCCGCAGCTCCATGGGATTCAACACAACGTACACGTCTGGCACGACTCATATGAACGACTCGGCATTGAGCGAAACGCGGAACGTGAATGCCGTCAGAGGGGCGGCAGCAGCATGCTCACCCGAGGCGTGCGCGCACCTGCACATCGCCAGGGAGGACAGCCAGGGGCACCCGGGAGA
>JAMBLF010001780.1:0-38605 GCA_030578115.1 Leucoptera coffeella
TTCGACAGTGCAATTACCGTGCACCGAAAGCCGATTTTGGCTAATCAAGCAACACAAACATGCATTTTGTGAACATTCCAGTCACATAAGTATTTAGTTGTCTGTTGACAGTTCATATGAAATAGCTCGTTAGTGATATAGGTACCACAGTATTATGTGTTCCTAGTAGTTTCTATTTGGCATTCAGAGATGTAGTTAGTAGTCTACGTCAAACATTAATAGTTGTTTTCTTTGTTATTAGGCGATAAGCTGACTTCAGTTACGCATGATCGGCGTTAAATCACGTCCTGAAAAATAATAATTTGAATTTTGATAATAAAATAAACGAAATCCTAAAAACTTCGTCCTAGTAACTTATTTATAGATACTTAAAGATTACAATGTAAACCTGAAAATGTATCTCCAACGTTATGAAATCATACCTTTGTTAGTGCTTTCTTTCCAACTAAAGAATACATAGCTCCAGAAAATACTACATTCAAATACATTATTATAAAATTTATAATATAACCAATGACTACACTCTGTCTCCACTGAGAATCTAACCCGAAACCATACTGTATCAGTTAATTGGTTAACGTTAGCTCTAGTAAAGTCTTTATAAATCCATATATTAATGACTCAATATTACAGTCTCAAACCTATTCCAGAAGCTTGTTTGACCAAAGCCCCAGGGACTAAATTAGTTTTCAACTTGCATGTCGGACTAAAAAAATAACTCGTTTAGTTCGGAACTTATTTTGTGGGAGCTACGGAACAATTCCGAAGCCTAAATTAGGTTTTATTTCTTACCACGTTTTAGTTTAGTTTTTGCTATCTAAAAGAAAGACAACCAAACTATTTGTTGATAATATACTCGTTAATATCTTAAATTAGTCTCGTTTAACAAATTACAGAGCGTTTAGAAATAAATAGTATAAAAATAGTTATACGAATAATTAAATGTATATTAAATGAAAACATGCAATCGTTAAAAATAAAATAGTCATATCTGTGAGTGTAATTTTAGAACAGATATATACAAAACTACTGAAATTGAATTTGATACAGTTGTATAAAGTCTATGCTGCATAATTGTCAAGTAGGAATTTTCATTTTCACCCTAATTATTAAAATGTGTATGTGTTATATGAATATTAAAGTTTCATTTTTCTTCCACGGGACAGTTTTTAACAAGCACAATACTTTGCGAAAAAACGCTCTTAAAATCCCGCAAAAGTTTTGTATCTTGTTAAAAGTCTCAACAAAGATCTAACGCGGACAACTTCGCAGCGGCTCGTGGTTCATAATTCACCAAAGCGCATAAATAGTTCAATGCAACTTTTATTACTACTATTTAAGCGGAAGGTTTCTTATCCACTCCTCGTTATATTAAAGAGTAAATGCTTATGGCCGACTTAATCTTAAGATTGTATGGCGTATAAAAAGAAGTCTACTTATTTATGTAGCTACGAATATTTATGTCCAGTTCATAAATCCATATTAAACATAGTAAAAAGTACGAGGTGAACAAAATAATCTACGTAATTGAGAAAGTGTTTTTGTTTTGTTCAGTTTGAGTATTTGATTAGAAATATGATGCGTAAAATATTCTATAATGGAATCAGTGAAAAAAAATTTATCTTTATCTACATATTGTAAGAAAACTTAACATTCTTGGCAGCTACCACAGATTCCGTAGTTCGATTCCATGAAAAAATAAGCTTATAGTTTATAAAATTTAGGTCAAATACAATAGCCATTTTATAACAGGAAAGAGGAAACTCAAAGGCTACTATGCAAATAAATGTGAATAAATAACAGAACGCCTTTTGATATTATAAGTTGCTTCAATAGACAGAAAATTGGCTGAGTAAACTTCTTTTCCAAATTTTGGCGAGGAAGTTTTAAAATTTGTTAGTTTAGAAAATTACGGAATTTTTAGTGAGGAACTTTATAATATTTTTATTAGTTGTGCTATTAAAACTACTTCAGTATTGTCTAACTAAAGCTTTTAACTGAAAGAAATAACTAATAACCCGAACATGTTTAATGGAATGCTTTCAAACTTATGTTTTAGGAATTTGGAGTAATAATATCTTTTTGCACTTGCACGGATACAAGAGATATTTTTTCCTTAGTCTCATTTAAAATACCTAAAAAAAACTATACTAATGGATAGCTTAAAGACAAGAAGTTTAATATGAAATAAATAAATGTAGAAATGTCAATATAAATATTATTTTTGCTTAATTTGTTTGAACTTTATTTCACACGAGCTTGAAGAATTACTTAGGTCCGTATATCGAATCACGAATTGAAATTGACATATCACAGAGGACCAAACTGTTTACCAAATACAATAACATTATCTCTCTAAGTGATTTCGTAGCTAAGGCATATTATTGACTATTTTGCAATTCAGGAGTCATAGTATTGATTGTACATAATAATGAACATTTGAAATGGTGTTACCCATTGTTTAAAATAGATTATTAATTCACAATGCGCTTCGATTTATAGATACATAAATAGACTCAAAGTAAAGATAAGATTTGTTTATGTTGTCATAAAGATTAGGGGTAAGATACCCTTATGACGGGAAATCCGTTCGTGAGTATCATGTTAAAGAAATCACTTAATGCAAATATTTAGAATGAGAGTGCTCTTTTAAATATTAACAACAATTTTCCTTAACTGCTGACATTAAAAACAATAAAAAATGTATTGCAGTATGTAGATGCAATACATTATACAGACAACACTGGCAAGGCTTTAATTTGAGCGAAATTTTGTGTGCATTTAGTTAATGAGGACATATGAATATGACTAATTAGCTATACCGTGACTGACTCTGCTATTGGAACATAATAGTTGCCCACATCAGTCGGCAGGAATGACTATAACACGACTATATAATATTATGATTATAGACGATTAAGGTATAAGGTACGTTAATTTCCTTCAGCCCCAATTATCTACCTACCCCAAATATTCCTCTGGATCTGAATGGTACAACAGAACAAGTACTCAAAGGCTCTATGCAAATCGATATGAATAAATAACGGAGCAGGGATGGATGCGAAATTACATCCAAAGGAGCTATTTTTCATTGAGCCTGAATAATTTCTTTTGAAAGTCATGCCGTTGACTCTTGTACAGCTCTTGAACAAACGAGTGCACATAGACAATTTGCGATACCTTGACATTGGAAGATTAAATCATTCGTACTATGCATTGATGGTTACTGTGGAAAATTAAAAATAGGTTCATGGATTTAATATTTATATGATTACTAGCGACCCGCTCCGACTTCGCACGGGTATAAAATATATAGCCTATAACATTATTTAATGGATGTTATTATACATATAAGCCTTCCTCTTGAATTACTCTATCTATTAAAAAAAACCGCATCGAAATCCGTTGCGTAGTTTTAAAATTTAAAGGATACAAATAGACATAGGGACAGAGAAAGCAACTTTGTTTTATACTATGTAGTGATAAGTATTGTATAATAGCTTTATTTTTATATAAAAGATTAATTATATTATTCTCTTTGATTATAAGTCTAAGTATATGGTTAAAATTATACTTTTATTAATTTATCACCAACTTTTCTATTTGAATATTTGCGTAATTAATCTCGGCGTTAAGTGCAAGGACTAGAACTTACTTTCTTACTTTTAAGTATTTATCGTACACCTTTACGAAATTCATGTAAAGTGTTATATAGTCGGGAAACAGCTGTATCAATTATCAGAGTATTTATATTCAGGGTACAACGAGACAATAAACAACAGTATTTATATTTAGGATTCAATCGCTTTAGCAAACTGCGTCACACATTCACATCATTCACGTGGTACATTCTTTTTTTTTTTTATTTATTTTATTAACGACAATCTAGTTACAAGACCTTATTGTCTATCTTAATGAAATTAGTTTCTAATACAAAAGAATCTCATCCTAATAAACTAAACTTGCTATGTGAAACATAGTATAAGTCAATAGAAAACAAAACAAAATATTATATTGAATAACAAACTACATCGAATATTACAATAAACTTTAAACTAAATATTATTTTATATCAAATATTTCCTACTGTGCTAACAATATATTTATATAAAGGACTAAAAAACGTAGGATTACTTAGAATTTCTTGCAAATTATCTGTTAGAATTGAATTTTTCTCACTAACACTCTGTAAATCTGACACTAACACTCGGCTGGTCTACGGATAAACGAAGTAATTGCATTATAGTAATTTTACAGGAGGCCCAAAAAACTGAAAATTATTTATTTAAAAAGTAACATACATATTAAAGTTTTTTTTTAATGACATACTGTGAAAAATAGTTGCGTCTACCGATGGTACTTTTGCTTTTTTATCTAGCATCTATAATTTTCTTAAATTTAAAAAAAAATGTTTTTCCATAGACATATAATTGATTCTAAATAAATATAACAAATCAATAACAAAGTAAATGCTATTGACTTGTTTTTTAGGTGATGATGGAGGCATTCATGATCTCCTAGTTTCAAATGAAATAATGAAGCAAAATCAATTACTTGATATTACAAGCGAGTCGAAACCATTTCATAGTTAAAATTTTAGAATTAATAGAGTAAGTGGGTTTACTTTCTGAAATTGTTTCGCCCACAAATGCATAATATGGTTGTGAACTGTAAGGAAGAAACGCTATATCTTTAGGCTTTACCTTGAAATACTTAGTTATTATGAGCAGGTAAGTATTCATGCTGGCACGGAGAACCGACGGACGCTGGAGAGTGAAGGTTCTCAAATGGCGACCAAGAACCAGGGTGGATCAAGATGGACCGACGATCCTATTTCAGTTTTGGTTCAGTGGTGTCTTAATTACTATATGCGTACGTTTCTAATGCATGCGTTAAACACGATAAGATATAGCCATTGAGACACCGCTGAACCACAACTGAAATAGCGGAAATGGGCCCGTGTAAGGCCGTGGGTCATCGATAGCTGAGCGATGCGCACAGGACCGGACGTAGTGGAGTCATTGGGTACGCTTATGTTTAGCGGTGGACGTCAACAAGCTGATATTTATGAATGATGAAAACAATATAGAAGTTCAAATCTTTTTATTGAAAAGATATTAAATAAAAAACAAACTATTTTAATGTTATTAAAAAGTAGAGAAGGTTGCTATTATGCCGGAAAATCGACAATATGTTTAAAAATATTAAGTATCAAGGTATTCTCCTGATTAAATATCCCTAGACCTAAGTAACAATAATGACTATTAATTAGTATCAATAGATTCTATTGTTATGTCTTGGGATATTAAATCAGGAGAATCGTCACTTGTATGCAGATTTCTCCAGAAATGTCGTCGATTTTCCGGCATAAGAGGAACCAACTTCTCTACTATAGCCTCTTTCTTCTGTGGTTTAATACCACGTCGCCCAACGTTACATTCCGGTAGCTTAGTGACATCAAATCTTTTTTGAAAAAAGCATATTTCTTTAAATTCTGTTTCTAGCATTGTCCGATAGAACATTGTCTTTAATCCTTTTCGAAACTGAACACATATTATGTCAGTCAAATAAAAAGATTTAAAAGGATCATCCGGTTTATTTGCTTGCCTCTTCTTTTTGTTCCAATTAAATTTGTCGTTATTTGGATCTATTTCTAATACCTTCATGTGTTTTCTGCTGTTCAAAACTTTGTCTTTAAGGTCGTCAAAATCGTACACGTTCCGGTTTTTCGTTATACTTCTTTCTATGTTTTCATGAACGCTATCAGCAGCATTGGGTATGGCCTTTTGTGAGGTATTTTATTGTGATTGTTTCAATTGGCGAATCTTGCATATTGGCCATTTGAACACATGCAGTATACAAAAACCAATTCTTGTTCTGTGCTGAACAATTGTCAGCCCAAAATATGAAGTGTTTAATGTCCCTTTCCCTTTTAATGAATTTTTAAAATGCATCTATTATATTTTTAGCGTCTCTTTCGGAAACCTCTTCATGCCATAACACACATACAGATTTTTCACCTTTTTTTAAAGGTGCAAACGTTAAATTAAAACATATCAATCTACTCAGGAATACTGAATCTTTCAAACCAGGCATCATTGGAATGAGGAACACTTTTGGTAAATCAACAGCAATGACTTTGGTATCATATTCATGTGCCTTTGCAACATCTAAGCGGTATAATTGAGTGGCATTAACAAGCTTTAAATATATGAACGGCAGGAGTGGCTAGTTCCTTTAATGTGTGTGTGTGTGATCAGGTCACTGTAAATAGAAAAATAATATAAATTTTAGAACCAAATAATTTAAATTTTACATTTTGTTATTTATTACTGTGTATTGTTATTACTGTAACAAATAAATAATGAAAGTACCCCGGAGAAACTCAATGGGAAAAGTGGTTTTAGTTAAATCTCATGAAATTTTTGTATGACCTAGATCTCAAACTCCTCTATGTTTTTTTGCATGGGTATAATGTTGTCAGCACTATACTTTCAGTTCTACAAATAGGTAGGGACAGCTTCGAGCGTGTGATTTCCAGAAGAGTGCAGCTGGGCTGGGCAACATTCGGGAAGTTGCGTCATATCTTCTCGTCGCCACTACCGCAGTGTCTTAAGACCAGGGTTTTCAATCAGTGCGTCCTACCTGTAATGATATACGGTGCCGAGACGTGGAATATGACAGTCGGGCTGGCTCACCGATTACATGTCGCTCAGCGGGCAATGGAACATTCGATGCTGGGTATCTCGTTAAGGGACAGAGTCCGGAACGAGATTATCCGGTAGAGAACCAATGTCGTCGACATTGTCAATCGATGTTGCAAGCTGAAGTGGCAGTGGGCCGGTCACATCTGTCGCAAAACCGACGACCGTTGGAGCAAAGCGTTTCTCGAATGGCGACCGCGTCTTGGTAAACGTAGTGTAGGACACCGCCCCTGATGGACTGATGACCTGAAAAAGGTCGCTGGTAGTGGTTGGCTGAGGGCCACGAGTGATCGTGTTTTGTGGCGTTACCTTGGGCAGGCCTACGTCCAGCAGTGGACTGTCATAGGCTGATTGATTGATTGACTTCCTAATGTAATACTTACGAAAAAAATCTCATAAGTTAGGAATGACAAAAATGATTTTCGGACTTGATACAAAAATGATTTTCGTACTTGATACATTAACATAGTTATTATTCAAAAATACAAAAAACACAGGATAAAGATACATTTTAGACCTAGATTAAACATAATTACTCTTGGACTTACCTTAATTGTGCTAACTGCAAGATAATGTCTGAACGTGAACGTCCACTCCACATATTAAACAATAGGTAATTTCTTCTCGTAATATCTATTAAAGTTTTAAGTTAAATCACTTTTAAAATCATATTAGCCATACATACAATTTAAAGTTTTCGCGAAAGAAAAGTTTTGACAGAAGTTTACAGAACCCCCCGATAGAAAATCGTCTTGTCATTTCGCATTTGACATTATTTTTGCGCGCAAACAAGTGACGTTTAATGTTGCATTCAGTATAAAAAAAAGAAAGCAAGTGTCAAAAAAATGACAAAAATGTTTTTTTTATTAACGGTTAAACATTTTTAAAAACAAAGTAAACGCTATAAAAACTCAAATTCAATGACATGAAAATACAAAAAGAAAGCAATTGTATTTAATTACTTTGTTTTTTAGTTGATTTTCTGTTTGCTTTGTTTTTGCATAGACAAATTGATAAATGAGACTGTAAATATCATTGTAAAAACAAAGTAAGGCTCTTTAATTTATTATTAACTCGTTTGAGAAGTTTATTTAAATCGTTTTAAAAGAATGAAGAACAAAGTTCATTAGATTACAACCGAAAAACAAAGTAAGTAACGTACAACTACTTTGTTTTTGAGTTTCAATTGTGTTTTGATTTGTTTTTGCGTAGATATTTCGGACAAGTGCCTGCAGTTACTTTGTTTGCCGAATTATTAAATCCTAAACTATCATAATTATGAGAAATCTGTAAATGTAGCAACGTCCAATACGTTGTAAAAGTCACAAAAATGTAAAAAAACAAAAATCCTAAAATTGTGAGTTACTTTGTTTTTCCGTAGACCAGCCGCACTAGTCTTTGTATTGCAAAATTTTGACACTTTAAAATCAAATGTTCTAGATCAGCATTAACATCAGCTGTACAATATTTGCATTTTGCTTCGGAAGGCGGAATTATGGTAAGTTTGGCAAGATGGGCTGGAGTTCTACAATGCCCGAATCTTAGTCTGTTAATGGTGGTAATCATATTGCGGCAGTTAACATCTTTATGTTTATGATACCAAGGATAAAGCGGCGGGGTTTCTTGAATGTTGAAGTACCATTTACCTTTATTTTGGCTCATGATATCACGATATCTGTGCCATAGATCTACTAAATCTCTATTCATTATGGTACAAAAATCAGTATACGGAACTTTCAGCAATGAAATATGATCCTCGTCATGCATCCTTCTTGTAGCTGTATCCACGGCTTCATTACCAGATATGCCACTATGAGAGGGTACCCATTTAAACACTACAGATTTACCTACTAATTTTAGTTCTAATAGTGCTTTAAAAATATCAAATAATATATAATTTGAGTTAAATCGAAGGTTCTTACTTTCTAATGCTAATAAACAACTTTTACAATCAGATACAATAAGAATATTAGTATTATTTACATATTGGGCATACAATAGTGCCCTTAAAATTGCATAGCATTCTGCAGTGAAAATGCTACAATGAGGGTCAATATTATAACATCTGGCTTGTCTTAGCTGAGGATCATAAAATGCTGATGTTACTCTATCTGAACTCTTAGATCCATCTGTATATAATACATATGAACCCACATGTGACTCCAAATATTGTAGGAACTGAATTTTGTCAACATACATAGTATCTACCAAAGTTAAATCTGATGAAAAACACCTAAAATTTAATGTATATAAAGGCAAAGTATTCACAATATTTACATTTTTACATGTCAATTTTAGTTTCATTAATATGTTTAATAATTTAGGAGTAACACCAGACACTAGTTGTTCAGCAGTAATATGAACATTTTTAAGTAGGTTCTGAGGAATATTCCTCATTGGAATTATTCTATTCATAACAAATTCACTACCAGTGGCTAACAATTTAAGACAGAAATTGTTAGCTATTTGTAACCGCCTCAACTTTAATGGAAGCACACAAGACTCAGATTCCATTGCAATTATTGGAGTAGAACACATTGCTCCAGTTATAATTCTAAGTGCTTTGTTTTGTATGATATCTAACTTCTTAAGATAACACATATTTGCTTCCATATATGCCAAAGTGCTATAATCAAAATGACTACGGACAATACTTTTATATAACATTGTTAATGTTTTAGGATCAGAACCCCAATGGACTCCAGCTAGAGACCGCATTACATTCAGTCCCTTTGAAGCATTGCTTATAAGGTAATTTATATGATTTTCAAATTTTAATTTGGGATCTAAACAAATACCCAAGAATTTTTTGTCAGATAACCAAACTAAAGAGCTGTTATTGTACAAAACCGAAGAAATATCAGTATTATCAAATGATTTATTACTAAATATCATAGCGCCACTCTTACTGACACTTATTTCTAATTTAAGATCATCATAAAATCTATGTATTTGTTGTAATCCCTTATTAAGATTTCTTACAGCTACATTTACATTTTTATTTACACTATATAAAACTATATCATCCGCAAATAATAAACACCTAACAGATGGCTCTATTAGGTACTCACCAATTTGCGATGTGTATAAGTTATATAAAAGAGGTGAAATAGTAGAACCTTGCATTGTTCCCTTATATACAAGGTGAGGACCATGTAAGATATTATTAAATTTAATAAACATCTGTCTTTCATATAAAAATGTGAATAACCACTTGCAAACAGAACCTGGTATCCCTAAATTACAAAGAATCTTAGTCAAAACGGTGGGATTCAAATTATCAAACGCTCCTTTGACATCTAAGAAAGCACAAACTGTGAATGAATAACTGTGAAAAGAGTTTCTAATATCAGTAATAAGAGATGTGAAACTTTCCACGGCACTTTTGCCTCTTCTAAAACCAAATTGCTCTTTGGGTAAAATATGATTATTTTCACTAAAGTGTTCTAATCTAAGTTTTAACATACATTCAAAGAGTTTACCTATACACGATGACAAAGAAATTGGCCGATATGAGTTGTGATCATTGGGTGGCTTTCCTGGTTTAAGTACAGGAACAACACACTGTGTTTTCCAGGTTTTGGGAATTTCTCCTGCTAACCATAACAAGTTATAAATGTTAAGTAGTATTCTTTGAGCTTTTGGATGTAAATGTTGAATTAATTTATATGTTATGCCATCAAGACCTGGTGTAGTGTCTTTTCTAGATTTAAGCGCTATTCTAAACTCGTTAAATGTGTATGATTCAGAAAGGAAGGTTCCCAGCCTAGATCCCTTCTGATTAAAATAGAAATCTAATGTTCTTGTGTCTACATACTTTTCAGGTGGACTATTTGGGGCATATTTATTAAAGAAAGAAGGTATCCACTCATCATTCTTTGGGACTTTCATGACTGTCGCTCTTTTAAATCTGCGAATGTAGTTCCAAATCCTACTTACAGGTGTGTATCTGTTAAAGGACTCGCATAATTTTTCCCAACCTAGTTTCTTTTTTGCTGCTATAGTTTTCTTTTTCTTTGCATCAATTCTTTTATATTCTATATAGTTTTCAAGTGTAGGCATCTGCCTATAAGTGCGTAATGCTAACTTGCTATTGTTGACTGCCAGTTTGCATTCATTGTCCCACCACGGAACTGGTGTTTTAAACCTATTTGATACATTTTTATTTTGGGGAATACAACTAATTTTTATATTGTCCAGTATTAGACAAAAACTATTATACACATGAAGAGGACAATCTGTAAAATCTAAATGATCAAATGCATTTTCACTTTCAGAGTAATACTTCATCCAATCAGCCTTACTGAAAATGAAACGGTCAGCTGGAGGACCAATAATATATTTGGTTACAGAAGTTTGAATATAGATAAAAGTAGGAAAGTGATAACTTCCCATGGGATCATGATAAACTTCCCACTGGCAAAGAGGGGCGATATTAGGGCTAACACATGCAATATCTATTGCTGAAGGGTTGTGATGAATAGAACCTACCGTTGTTGTAAGACCTGAATTTAATATGCACAAATCATGCTCATCCATTAAATTATAAATATCTTGTCCCCTTACATTAGTTGTTCTACAACCAAAAGCAACATGATGACCATTAAGATCACCAGCTAATAAAATAGGTTTAGGAAGTTTAGCCAAGATCTGTGCTAACAGCTTAGACTTGAACCTACCTCCTCTGGGCGGACTATATGTATTTAAAATAATCAAATTTCCTAAATTTGTTTTCAGAGAGATGGCAGTAGATTGTAAATGATCATGATATGGTGTATTAATATTGCTGTATTGAAAAGTATTTTTGACTAATGTGGCCACTCCGCCATAGCCACCGGGACCATCTTGTCTAATTATATTGTACCCAGGTATATTCAATGTATGTTTTGAATGCAACCAGGTTTCATTCAGCAAACAAATATCAACATTTTTCTCTAATAAAAATTCTAAAAGTAAAGGTTTTTTATTTTTTACACTCTGAATATTAAATTGCACTATTGTTAGGTCATTCTTGGATGAAGTGTCATTGTGAAAGGTTAAGTTATCCATATTAAGAATAATTAGATAGAAAAACTTCCCTTATTTTGTTTAGAGTAATAGCTTCATTACCAGAGTTCCCTAGAAAAACTAGAGATTTCACTATTGCATTTAAAATTGAGTCATTATTAATTATATCATTTACATCTATATTTTTAACTGGCTCATTAGATTTATCTACAGATTTATTACTAATATTTACATTTTTATTTACAGACTTAGTAATATTATCTACATTTTTATATACAGTTGGTTTATTTACAATAAAGGTTTTTTTCTGAACTTTTTCAGAATTCTTTTCTCTCAGTGCAGGAAATTCCTTAGTATATGAAATTGACTTACTTATTTCAGCAAAACTTATCTTATTTTTCTTGTCTAACATTTTCTTCATTTTAATGGGGCATTCACGTGAAATAGCCAAGTGAGAGCCACCACAATTTATACAATTAATAAAATCTTGTTTGTCACATTCCTTATATAAGTGATCTCCAGCACAAATTGAGCATTTTTGCTTATTGTTACATATTCTAGCCGAGTGGTTAAATTTTAAACATTTAAAGCATTGTAATAATGGAGGCACATACTCAAACACCCTATAAGAAAATAGATCATATTGTACAGATTCTGGTAAAATATTAGACAAGAAAGTTATGCTTACAGTTTGTAAGGGTACCCTCTCTGAACCAACCTTCTTTGTGAATCTTCTGATTGCAATTATGTCATATTTGGATGATAATTTGGTGTATAAATCCTTATTAGAAATATTTGTTGGAACAAATCTGATTATGCCTGTCTTTTCTATGTTTGTTGATGGGATATACGCTTTTAAGTTGTGTTTGTCCAGGAATGCTGGATTCATGAGGAAGTTATTGGCATGTATGTATTGTTTAAACTTTATTAAAATCTTTGTAGCGCTGACTCTAGTAATGCTAGTTACTCCTTTTACATCAATTGAGAAGATGTGGTTGAAATATATGGGACTTTTATTTCCCAGTTTCTCCTTCTCATTCGCACTCTCTACAAATACTTGGTAATCAGTGAAGATCGAATTATCAGAATATAATCTTTTATATCCCTCTTTAAAGAAAGGTTTATACATACTCCAATTCGAATTTTCTTTCCCACCATTGTCCTCGGGAGGTAATTTCCTCTTGGGCGGCTGACACCCGTCCCCGTGGGGATCGGGGTCCTCATCCGCCCCCATTCTCGACTAAAACTTGCTAATTTGCTAGCGAATTAACAACTTTAACAATAAAAATCTAAATTCCCGAAAAAAGTTGTACTAGCTTGTTTGAAGGTTCCCGCCAGAATCGTGGTACATTCTTAAACATCTACACAGAGTAGATGTCATGTTGATACTCGCATTCACGTTGCAATCACAGACTATTGTCCTAACGGCAGACAGATATAATACGCAGGGTGCCGCCTCTTTGAATGGAGACCACTTAGCCTATAGTATACGTACTTACTGAATTATATGTTATAGGACTAGTTAAGGGATTGACTATTTAGATTTTCATGTATTATTGTACACGACACATATAAATGTCCTTTAATCCGTTTACGAGAGGAAAGAACTTTAAGGACGTAATAATATCTCCTAGGTCACTTTTAAGAATGAATTGGGGTTGTGATGTCGTGTGAAACATTAGTGACGTGTAGCTAGCTCAACGCATAATAGATTATATTAACCCTATGCCCTCAGTCGTCTATGGTGCGTCAACAATGTCAGCAGCTCAGTGAAAGTTGAAAATACAAATAATTATTTTCGGCTGAATATTTAGTCAATTGTGATGCCAAACTGGCTAAATATGTTCGCTTTGGGATAAGATTTGGATCCTCAACTGGAACGAACCGAAGAACAAGGAAGAAAGCAAGGAATTGGAGCATCGATTTCGTTTTTCTTCGGTTGTAGCGGCTGGCGGCGTTGGTGTAACCATGGCGATGGAATAACAAGAAGTTCAAACGCCGTGGCATCAGTGTTTGTACTTCAGCCGACATAACCTTAGTGGTGAATGGCTTAATAAAGAATTAAAAAAAAACCCTATGCCCTTTAGTAGCCTTCTACAACATGAACGGCAGCTAGTTAGGATTGTTTTTAAGTCCTAGTCTAGCACGCGATTTATTTTTGTACTTTACTTTATTTAAAAATTTCTTTTAAAATAACATTAAAATTAGTAATATACATTTCATTACTATAAATAATATTATATTTAAATTTAAAACTGTTATGGGAACTGTGTATGATAAAAATAATTTAAAGTTTTCGAGAGCAATTTAAATATACTTGCAAAGTATTCCTCATATCATTTAAAATACCAGATAAGGCGTCTGAATTCATAGTTGATAGCGTCATATTCTGCAAAGGCTCTGTGAAAGAAGGTTTTATC
Source organism: Leucoptera coffeella (assembly GCA_030578115.1). NCBI lineage: Eukaryota > Metazoa > Arthropoda > Insecta > Lepidoptera > Lyonetiidae > Leucoptera > Leucoptera coffeella. The sequence continues at coordinate 14,132 of JAMBLF010001780.1, forward strand.
TAACCAGGAACCGGCCACCTGCGACCCTTAAATGAAACTGTTCAAAGGAGGTTATATTACAGGAGGTAAATACTTTATCTTCCTGCGTTTTAGTTTTCAAAGAAACTGAAATTTAAACTACGGTACTTAAATATAACTACATTAAATACTTGAAACATACTTCTACATTAACTAGAAACACAACTATTACTACATTATGTCAGTGATGAAAAAACTATTTTCTCTGCCGTAAAATTCGAAGATCATTCATATATTCATCAAATAATTTTTTGGTGACGATAACCTTTTAGAAACCAAAATACTTGGTGGAACCCTCCATTAAAACAATGGTTTTTATAAATGTACTCTTTGATAAAGATACCATGTAATAGTTACTAATTTTTATTGTTATTCGTAATAATAATTCTGATCTGAACTAGTATTATTCTATGAACGCCAGTTACGAATACCAAACGTAGCACAGAACAAAATCTTTAAATTGTACCCACACACAATTTGAACTAGCAGTTGATGCGTAGAAAACCCTATTGGAAATCGGAAATAAAACATCTACACAGTATTTGCGTCAACTCGATTCAATCTATGTCTGTATTGAGCTCGTCAAACATGCGAGTTTGTGTCAGAAAAGAACGGAAAACCACGATCCAATATCACGCGTTTCATAAAGTATCCTTCGCTCACGACGAAGTTTTAATTGCATCTTTTTTATGGACTTTGATGAAATGTAGAGGGCGGTCAGTGTCATTAAAGTATGCACGTCCATGTTGCTACGCCAGTGAAATCGCATTTTCAGTATGGAAACGAGAACTCAGTTTCAGTAGTGGAGTAATTAGACTAAAGACAGGTTGAATTTGCGTAATCTTATTTTATAACTGTATGGAAACGCTATCAAAACTTTTGATAGCTTTATAGGTTCATTGATTACTACTTTTAACTAGTCACTACCTTATCTCCGTGATAAATTTGATGAAAATGATTCTAATGACATGCTATATGTTTATTCAGCTTACACACTCATAGAGCTTCTAACCATTCTGTTACTTTTCGTTTATCTTTGTCAAGAATCATATTGGCCGTATACCGCGAATTACACTCTGTCTATGGTGAATGGAAATAAAAAAAAAATGATAGTCTCAGAAGTATTTGCTTATTTTCTAAGAATAGATCTTAAATATAGACTTCTCTGAACCCTTGCTTAGCTTCCATTCTTCACTAAGTGGTTTTGTTAAGAACAACAAAGTTACCATTACATTACGGGTTTTGCTATGCGGTTCTTCTCGACAACTTTGTTGTGGTTAGAACTTCCTACTCGATTCTGGCACATGTAAATGCTGCTTTACATAAGAGAGATTACTTTCATACATACTTGACATTATTCTCTTATAGTTGGATAGAGTAATAGTAATATACTTGTACATGTATACACATTACGTCCCTTTCCCTGTAGAGATAGGCAGAGGTCACGGATCCCCATCTGTCCCGATCCAGATAAACCTCTTTCGCTTAATTGACAATCATACACCTCCTCGTGCACACTCGGCGGTTATAGGTACTTCTAACGTTACTCTTTTGCAATATGTCGTCTGATCTGCTTTGCATACGTCTTTTTGTGCCGACCCCTACCTAACTGTCCTTCTACTTCACTTACACACATACATATTCCTTTCATACATACATATCTGAAGTTTATTATTCTCTTATAGATGGATAAAATGATGGCTATATGTAACTTAGTTTGCCTGAATTTCATCATCAATTAATCCTAACCAATATCATTTGTATAATCACATGTTTTTAACTCATTAATATAAGATAGGAGCATATAATGAACTATATATTTTAACGTATTTTCAACTTTTATCTGAGAAAGACTCTTGGTACATAGCCGGCCGCTTTTCCTCCGGAATAAGATGTAGGAGAATGTCTGATGCAATGTAAACTCGGTTGTCCTTTATAAAGCCACTTATAAACGGACGAGAGCTACGCAAAGTGCATTGGTGCACTTAAGGCTTCTTCAAAAGATCAATTCTATCGAAACTTCGCTACAAGCAATTTTAAATTAGATTGGGGCTATTTTAGTTGTTTTCCATGATTTAATATGAGTATGATGTGATTTTCGATCAGCGGTTATCATGTTAGATATTATGAACAGTTCTTATAAAATGGTTAATACATCGAAGACATTTTCAGAGATTATCGCTTATTAAGCATATCGTCTAGATTTTGAGAATACTATACTATTCTCTTGTCTGATAAACAGTAAATAATGAAAAAAACCTTCCCAAATCATGACAGTGATTACTGAAGATGTTTCTATTTAGCTAAAAAAATAACTATTTTTTATATTTAAGTAATCCAGTTAATAAGTAATATCCAGTGTGTTAAGTTTAAAGTACTAAATAACAATTATATCGTATTTATACGAATGCAAAAAACTCTTACTAAAATTATTAAAGCTTACATAGTCATCACAATACGACTGAAAACTTGAAAGTCGTAGTCATATCAAAATAATATATAAATGAAACAAAATTTGGACATGTTTATTTACAATATGTCAATTTTGTATCATGTACATGTGATTCTATTGTATTCTCTTTGTATTGCATTTTCCGATGTAGTTTACGTATTTTATTAATTTTGTACAATTTTGTTTGAAATTCGTATTTTATCTATCAGTTCTAAGAATCATGGCAGAAAAGAAAAATGTGTACCCACCGTCAGTGGAAGCAGATAGGAGACTGCTACCGTATCATACTTATGAGGAATATCTTGATTCGTTAATAGAAGTTGAAGATCTTAGGAATCTTAGGAGCTTGACCTCGGCAAGGACTATTGCATCATTCGGATACAGGTACCAACGTTAAAAGATACTAATTCTAACAAAGTAAAATTACCAAAGATTTCCATGAACTATAGTGTTATAATCCAGACTCTAAGCTTATAAATACACATACATAAACGTCTTTCAAAATCCTTTTGGGATGGACAGAACCTCTGAGACACGATAATATTTTCTAGGTAAATATGCTAAAAATACTGGGGTTGTGACGTGATATGAAACATTGATGATGACAAATTGCTAGTCTATCTCCTAGTAGATTACATTAACCCCTAGTCCTTTAGTCGCCTCTTACGACATGCCGAAAAGAACGACCCGTAGTTTACATTATTTTTGCGCTCCTGCTACGAATTAAAAGCTAGAAAAGATATGTAAACTACTCGTGAACATACCTACCTACCTTCACACGAAAGCATGACTCTGATGATTTCGAAAGTTCTCTCCGCGAAAGTTAAATGGTTTTATTTTTGATGGCATTTCAGTTTTCAATTCAACATATTTTTATATTAGCTCTTTTATAACTGGTTATATGTAACTTGTGACTTTCTACACTAACTATGTAACTTAATAGAGCATTCAGTCCTGATACCTCGGGATCGTCTTTAGTTCAGTCAAGTGATAAATATAAATATCTACTGATTTGTTAAAAAATAAGCATTAAAGATCTATTATTGTCAACATAAAAGTCTATAAATTGCATTGTTTAGGACAAAAGGAGATACTTTGGGTGAAAAGGAGTTTTATAAAAGAAGAGCGTATATCCATGATATCGTTTTTCCTGTGGTGAAGTCGTATGTCTTGGCGAGCGAAGGTTTGGATTTGGAAGATAGCTTTGACAGATCATTGGCCGTGAGAGAGGGTCTTAATAGGATAGGCCAGTTACACGTGAGTTTGATTACTTATTAATTTAATTGATGTACAGGTTGTATGGAAATAGTATTCTTTGCCTTTCCCGAGGGAAAAAATGCTACTACTTGGTATAGAGTACCCGCCACATAAGGTGGCAGTTGGAGGCGTCGCCACAGTCGCGTAATCCAGTGTTGCCAGTAAACACGCCAAAACTAGCACTCACTGTGCCATACGGCTCGATACATTATATTGAGGTTTCATTTGTAACGATCTTTGGTTGCAGAGCTATAAACTCAAATAAAACAAATTAATATACCAAAGTCAAAAGTCAAAATATTTTTATTCAAAATAGGCCCTATCATAAGCTCTCTTTGAAAGTTATTTTATGATCTAAGTACAAATTAAAAAAACTATATATTGACAAAAGGAATATATATGAGTGAAGTGGAAGGGCGGTTACGTAGGGGCCGGCCTAATAAGACATATATGTAACAGTCAGATAGACGCTATATTGAAAAAAGCTGACGTTAGGAGTACTTATAACCGCCGAGAGTGTATTAGAGAATGTATGAATGTCAATGAAGCGAAAGTGGTCTGTCAGGATCGGGACAAATGGGGATCCGTGATCTCTGCCTACCCCTCTACAGGGAATCAGGCGTGAAGTGTATGTATGTATGTAAAAAAACTATTTCAAACATGGCACTGAGCATTGTCTTTACATATTTTTACCGAGGTTAGTTCACCAACCATTTCGGCTGCTCAAGATGCCACGTCATGAAGACCACGACCGCTCTGATAAGAGCGTAACGATTGAGAAGAAGAAGTTCAGCGGAGACCCTTGGAGAAGAACTAACAAGAAACTCCAGAAATCAATTTATTATAATCACCCTTAACAAACATAAAAATTACAAAGAGTGGGCAAAAAACACAACGCTGGTAATACTAAATTTACCTTTCATACAAAATAACACGCAATGGCGGAAACGTCAAATTTAGTTCCAAGTTTGGCTACTGCCACCTTATGTGGCGGGTACTCTACTTATTTAGAGTACCCGCCACATAATGTGGCAGAAGCCAAACTTGGAACTAAATTTGACGTTTCCGCCATTGCGTGTTATTTTGTATGAAAGGTAAATTTAGTATTACCAGCGTTGTGTTTTTTGCCCACTCTTTGTAATTTTTATGTTTGTTAAGGGTGATTATAATAAATTGATTTCTGGAGTTTCTTGTTAGTTCTTCTCCAAGGGTCTCCGCTGAACTTCTTCTTCTCAATCGTTACGCTCTTATCAGAGCGGTCGTGGTCTTCATGACGTGGCATCTTGAGCAGCCGAAATGGTTGGTGAACTAACCTCGGTAAAAATATGTAAAGACAATGCTCAGTGCCATGTTTGAAATAGTTTTTTTACATACATACATACACTTCACGCCTGATTCCCTGTAGAGGGGTAGGCAGAGATCACGGATCCCCATTTGTCCCGATCCTGACAGACCACTTTCGCTTCATTGACATTCATACATTCTCTAATACACTCTCGGCGGTTATAAGTACTCCTAACGTCAGCTTTTTTCAATATAGCGTCTATCTGACTGTTACATATATGTCTTATTAGGCCGGCCCCTACGTAACCGCCCTTCCACTTCACTCGTATATATTCCTTTTGTCAATATATAGTTTTTTTAATTTGTACTTAGATCATAAAATAACTTTCAAAGAGAGCTTATGATAGGGCCTATTTTAAATAAAAATATTTTGATTTTTGACTTTGGTATATTAATTTGTTTTATTTGAGTTTATAGCTCTGCAACCAAAGATCGTTACAAAAGAAACCTCAATATAATGTATTGAGCCGTATGGCACAGTGAGTGCTAGTTTTGGCGTGTTTACTGGCAACACTGGATTACGCGACTGTGGCGACGCCTCCAACTGCCACCTTATGTGGCGGGTACTCTATATGCTTGTACATTAGTACTGTTATTTATTGTTGCTAAGCAACCATTAACAATTGCGTTGGAGTTTTGTGACTAAATTATGACAGGTAGCGTTTTATGTCACCTTGTAAGAGCTCAATTACTATCTATAGTTTAGATATATGTTCTCGTATTTCTTTGTGACAATAACCACATAAAATAACATAAAGTATTGTTATAATTACAAAAATATTGAAATCTTAGGTGTCCAAGTCGAATGCTAAGCCACTGAACTACATACACTTTATTGAATGTACATAAATTATATATACCTACTCACCTAAGAAAAAAGAGGAATATTTTCCATAATCACTTTAATCTGTTAAATATCCAGCATATTTTATTCGACATGAAAATTCACTGAGGTAGTATAGTTTTTATGTTGATAGACACTGAGATTAACACGACATCACGCTTATTTTCAGTCAATAATATTCGTAAGGAACATGAACAAAGCCGGTTTCGAAATATCAGGTTATATAGATTTTGCACATCGCCTAGCCTCCGAGAACTGGGAGCCCTTTTTCAAGGGGAAAAAGATTCTTTGGCCTAAAAGTTCAGACCTAGGTTACTACCATTGGCGACACGGCACTGTCAGGAGTAATATTAGCAAGAATTTCAAGGTAAATATGTAATATTATTAAAACATACAACGTTCATATTAAGCTCGTCGGTGCTAGCTGGGACGTGAAAAGTATGCTAACCAGCTGCGGTTCTTCTCGGCATGTTATAGGAGGTGTCTAAGGGACTAGTCTTCGGGAGTTACCGTAATATCCTCCATATAGAAATTTAACCCCTTTTAAATTAACATACCTATATTTACGCCTCTACGTACCTAACGGAATAGGTAGAAACTACCGACCTCCACCTGGAAAGATTCCGACAAATCTCTCTTACTTCACTCACACCCATTAACCTTCTTCTACATGCTCTTCGGTTCTTCACAGTTCTGCATACACTCGCTTTAGAAGAGGAGACCATATTTATAATATTATAGTATTGTTTACACAACAGTTTGTTTACAGTACAGTAAACGTAGAATAGGATCCATAGAGTAATAAGCCTTTATTTACAGCCCATCATGGATCCAGACAAGGGTTTGTTATTCCAAAGTCGGCATGATCATAAAATCATATATCCCAACCCTACCGAAAACCCAGGCCACGGGACCACGAAGCAAAGGGTTTATTCGAAAAAATACATCCAAACTGAAATCTATGATCACGTTCCTAGGAGAAAATAAAAATATGATTTATATTGAGTTTCGTTAGTTATGAAAGGATAATATTGAAAGAAACATTCAAATTCATAATATACTATATACAAAATTCTCACCCAAAATACTGAATTGTATACCAAAATAATACAATCCCAGTCCCTTAACTTTTTATAAGGTTTACGAAGTACGGGTTCGAAGGACGCGAACGTATAGTAGCCATGACAATGCATAGTGGCTCCAGTTTTAAAATGTAAAATATTGTCTTTTGTTCTTATAAACATAAACCTTATAAAAAGTTGCTGGGATTTATATTTTATTTAGTTTGTTTGGTAAGCATTTATTTCTTTGCATTAAATTTAATGTGGTAGTAGGTATTATATGTATGTTGTACTCTTTAGTGTTTATTTAATTGTATGCAGTAATTATGTTAAGAGTGTATTTATTATCTTGAACAGATCTTTACTCAGAATTGAAATAAAAAAGTCTTCTAAATATTTACGAATATTTTTTATTAGATTATTTACTTTAAAACTTACATTTGTAAATTTTTATACAATCGGTATGTTTACATTATTTTTAGTATCATACATATCACATAACTAAATACATTAAACTTTATTTCAATAGAATCTTTGTGTTATAATTCACTATTCCTTACACAGTAGGTTTACATTAGTTCATCATTTTACTTGTTCAAACTACGTACCTACCTATATTTTCAGAAGGACAAAAACAATATTTCATACAGAATATATGTATTTTGATTAAAATACTGAATTATGCAAATATTCATACCTATTCTATGTGTCTTTCATACTCCGCAGTTCTCTTACTCATGTCAATTACTCTCTATAGCTATAATAAGTACCTAGTATTGTGTTGAATTTTCATTCAGATGTACATTCTAAACAAACTATTTTGAAAATTTAGTAATAAAAAACTTTTCATTACCTTTTTTATTTTCACACGGCATTTCGAACATAATATTAACAATAACTTTATTTACTACAATAATGTGATGGTTGTCATGTAAAACCAACTGCATCCTTAGCTATAAAAGTGTATAATAGTCATACAACAGTTATTTTACATAATAGCCGAACGTAAGTTAATAAACCTATTTTTAATAATACTTTAAGCAGAAGACATGGATTCTTGTCTCACTCTTCTGGCAGTTTCTCTTGATGCGATTTGAACTTCCTCAGTCCTGAGAGTGATCCCAAATATGTCCTCGTGATATCTGTTTTCATCCTGTAGTAAATAAAACATAGTTTGTTAAAGGACACATAGTTTAAACTCATCAAATGTGTCATGGTTATAAGGATCTTTATAGTATTTAATCAATAATGTTCATTCGTTTTTATTTTTAATACAAATTACGCTTGAGGTTTACGATCTTGTATAATCTTCAAGTACTCGAATGAATGATTTAGTTAGCAACACGTCAACCTACTCTTACAAATGTTATTGACTTACAAACAAATCAGTTCATAGTGAAATAATAAAAGTCAAGTAAAAATGTGGCCGCTGGTAAAAATAGTGTGGCAACGTATCCCTTGTCAGACTGTACGTATATTTAATCACAAGATTATATGCATCAGTCACATTAATTTATCCAATTGGACTGTATAGTTGCATTAATCTTCATAATTTACCTAAATAAACTTATGTTTACTAGATAACTTACCATCATCTTGGAGATAAAGTTATTAGCACCACAAGGGTTCATCTTGCCATGCTTCCTGACGATTCCTCTCAATTTGTGCATCACATCTTCAGCCATCTTGCAGTCTCCACAAACGTAGAAATGGCCACCTTGACTATGCAGCATTGTGTAAATGCTAGAGCCATGTTTCTCCATTAAGTCTTGAACGTATTCCTGTTCGAATAATGAGAACAAAAAAGTTTTAACTAAATATTAACACTTCAGTGTTAGTGCATTTTTTTATTTTGCTCACTGGCACCAACGTCACGTAGTCATCCATATGTTCAATCATCCTGATATGGATATCAGTGTTGCTTAACTTCAGTGAATCAACTTAGCTATGGCTGTCGTTAGATCGTGACGAAACCTAGCAATCCCTACGAATAGGTAGTCACTATCAAGGAAAAGCAGTCTCATTGTGTACTGACAATCTAGAGAAACTTAAGTTTTTTTAAAAACTGAAATCTAGGTTTTGGTGAAGATATTAGATTACAGTAATAAATTTTACCTTAGTTTTGCCGCCTTGTTTTGACAATGCAGTGACAACTTTGGTCAGAACGCCATCAGCAAGACAAGCTTCCTTCTCTTTCTCATAGAGGTTCATGGAATAGGTTTTGCAGCCGAAAAATAGCCAGATTGGTCCAAATTTTTTGTTGATATCCTCATTGCATTGTATTTGATGCATTCGTTGTCTCCAGAAGCCTCTGAATGGGGCTATGCCTGTTCCTGGTCCCACTAAGATGAGTGGAACGGATGTATCAAGGGGCATGTGGAAATTTGGAGCGCTGAAAAAATACATTGTTTTTTAACCAACAAAAAGAAGTAAAAATAAATTGGTTAGAAATTACGAATATAATATTTGAATATTAAATAGTGATTTCAATATTAATATGAACGATTATCTGGAATATTAACTCAATCTAAGATGATAGAACACATCAATTGGTGTATCTACATTGCTGTCTGAGTCTATGTAACCCAAATAAGGAAGAATATATGAAATTAACTGGGCATGATTATCAGTTGATAAACAATATGGTCTCACCGTCTGATGAACACAAAAAGTTCGTCGCCGGGTTTCCGAGCTTCCAAGAAAGTGGAGCATACGCCGTAATGCATCGGTCCCTTGCCTCCTGTTATTTGACAAAGATAAAGAGTTTAGCACACTTTCATATTGAGAAACAATATACATCTTATCAAGACAATTAATTCGTTTACGGAAAGTAATATGTAGGTATAGGTGAAAATACCCAAACAAAAGAGAGAACATAATCAGAACTAAGAACTATATCTAAGATTCATCCATAATGCATAATAAGCAATCATGCTAGCGAAATTAAGATTTTCCATGCAATAGGCAAACATATAGTCGCTGATATATAGAATATATAATTCCATCGTTTTTAGACAATGAACTTATTAGTACGAAAGTAAGCCATGATTACCTTGAGTACGATAAGTGACCACAGCAACAGTGAGATGTACGTTCTTAGTTTCCGTCAAGGCACAAGATGAAATGGAGTATAACCGAGGTTGTAGTTGCGGTAGCAGGGCTGCTAACATTGACCCATTCGGCTTACACGACGGGAACATGTTGAAAACCTCTGCCAAATTCGGATGGTAGAAATGGCGCCAATCGTCGTATTTTGTGTCATTCTGAGAGAAAGAAGAAAACAACGGAATATAGAATTTTTATAACTGTAATCCTTCCTAAAGTGCAAGAAAGTTAACTTTAATCGAAGAATTTTTGTCTCTACTTCATTCATTAATATTTGTTTAGAGATGTCACCAAGTGACGAATCAATCCGCATAAGTGGAAACTCAGAAATTCATATAATATTTTTTTTTTCTACTTTAAGTTTATAGTTTTAATTTGTTTAACCATGATTACTGTATAAATTTGAAAAAAAAAAATTCATCGATTATTTAAGATTTATTTTAGCGATAAACTCATTTGCCTCTATCAAACAAGTAAAATACCTGTTATGCAAAACATAAGCGATTTATTCCAAACACTTAGAATACCTTTAGTGTAAGCAAATAAACCTAAAGCTCACAAGTTCAAAACTTAATCAACTAACTTGCAAAGCCCTGGGGTTTCGATAACAATGAGCTAGGTGAAATTGATGTATAGATTTCAATACCAGTTTCTAATAGAAAATTGATTTATTCATACACTATGTTAAAATATGCATGAACAATCACGACCGTACTTTTAGACAAAACCTTCACAAAAACTTAATATAAAATGGCGGTTATTTATTTTTATTGTAAAATGGTTGCAATATTTTTTGTTAAGTAAATAAGCTAATATATCTATCTCTACCTTATTGCTTTTGTTTGTGTCAAAATTGATTTAAGTTAGAGGAAATGCCGTTTTCGATTCCCTTTGAAGCTCAAGCTGGTAAACGCTTAAGGCTTAAAGCTTAATTTGTCATACACTTTATAAACAGTATCTGTATTATATAATTTTGTGTTGATTTACAATCAAATTTAACTTTACAAAGACATAAAGGTGTTATAATATATATTATGGTGGTCATTGAGACATTATCTTCCGTGCAAGGATTCGTGAAGATTAGACATAATAGATATATACAACATAATAATATATCCATTTTATTGTCTCTACATAGAATATTGATTAAGGATTTAAAAAAAATTCACTGACTAAATCTGAGGATGTTCCTAATATGAGTTTAAATCTGTGTTTGAGTATAACGAAGTACGTTTTTGTTTTTCTTATCGACATACAGCATAACAAGAACATCGTGGTTAAGGAAAAAGTATTGAATAAACCCAAATAATGTAAGGTAGTGAGTGCCCACCCATTAACGGCGATATGGCTCACCGGCCACGTAAAGTCTATGCTCAGTAAAATGTTAGTAATCATTAATTCGGAAGTAGCTTTTATTTTGCTTTTATGCCAAACATACACAAAGGTCAAGTCCAAATTAATTTTGGCACTGAAGATAGATTAATACAGTATGCGAAAGCATTAGGAGCTGAATACTTCGATGTTTGGCATGACTCGCCACTGAGTATAAATTAATGTATAAATGAAAATAAGTGAATGTCATCTGATCAGTCTTAACCACAAAATATAGAAATATTTCAATCACCTTAGCTGATAGCAGACTGAGGTGCCAGTATCTTTATACATATACAATCACGTCCTCTAATCCCTTTTGGGGTGGACAGAACCTTGGAGACGACAATATCTCCAAGGTCACTTTTTAGCCTGAATATTGTGGTTATAATGTTATATAGACCATAGAAGATAGGTTGCTAGCCCATCGTCCAAGAGATTCCATTGACTCCTAGTTTCTTAGTCGCCTCCTACATGTCGGTAAGAAAAGTAGCTAGTTCGCATTTTTTAGCATTTCATTCTAGCAGGGGAGTTTATCTATAATATATTTGTAATACCTCGCTCTATTACAAGTAAATATCTGACCCTGAATAATAAGGAACGTATATAAAATTAACATACTCGTAAATACATACCTCTACTAATTTCTGTATCTCTTGAGCATCGGCTTGGTTGGTACACTTAGATCCTAAGTACTTAAGTATTTTGGTGGTGGGCGGTGTCGTTATATCTAAGAATCTGGTGAAAAGTTCTCTAACAGATGTTTCTGGCAGGCGATCGTGAGACTCCCATACTTTTTGCATACCTGTGAAAAGGATACCTTCTTAATAATATTTACGATTGCCAGTACTTTAATATATTTTATTTATTTTGGTTTGGAATTTCTCTATTATAATTTTAATCCCTTAAGGTCGTTAGAGTATGCCCTTACATTAATCCCTGAATAATAGTTTTACAACTAGCGCAACTTACTATAGTTAGAAGTTACTAACTGTTTATAACACCCTCAAGAGCACATAGAAACATACATTCACATCACGCCTGATTGGGAGATCACGGATCCTTATATATTCCGATCCTGACAAAACACTTTCGCTTCCTTGACACTCATACGTCTTCTCATACACACTCGGCGGTTACAGGTACTCCTAACGTCACCTTTTTTCATTATAACGTCTATCTGACTGTTATATGTCTTATTAGGCCGGCCCCTACGTAACCACCCTTCCACTTCCTCATATTGACACTTCGCTTATTGAAACTAAGTTACAGCCACATACACACTAGAATTTCTGAAGAGAACGTGGAATATATTTATTAATTACGCTGTAACCAAACTAACAACCTCTTCTTCAATGTTGATTCAAGAGCTTAAATTCCCTAGAATCTGCAAGAACTAACTTAGACCTAACTTAGCCTGTAATGTTAGGAACTTTCCCGTTAAGTGTCTCACCTGTTGCTGAAAGAATCTCTTTAACAACTTGGAGCTGCAGTGGCTTATCGTAATCCGTTACGTCAGCTAACTTGCATAGCACTTTGTCAACTATGTCCTTTCTGTTCAGGGATATAACTCCTACGTGATCTCCCGCGTCGTACTTAAGCTCCTCCTGAAGAACATATTTAACTTATATAATCTTATAATAGTAGTTTAAATATTAATATTAATTTATCATTTTTCATTTAGGTCAATAACAATACTTTGGATATTGTCTGAGATAATACATAATGCTTCGTTTACATTATTGTAAACTTTCTATATTTAATTATTCTTTTTTATATAATTCGATTCTCCCGTAAATTTGGAATACTATCATTGGCGTTATTGTAAAAAAATAACATAAAACGTTAGTCTGATAGACTTTAATAATTACTAAATAAAATCCTTTATAAAATATTCTTTTCCTCTCATTAATGACCACAACGATGTTCAAAAGTAATTAAAACCAAAGATTGGTCCCATCACAAACTATCAACAGAGTGAATATGAAATATACCTGCGCCTCCAAATTGATGAATATTGTGCGACGATCCTCGTACTCGCCAATCACTTTGTTCTCGACCACTTTGCATGGAATTAAGGTCTTTTTAAATGTAAATTCCAGTGCAGTTTGGAGAGGGGCTGGTCCTCCTGAATTGGATTTCTTTCCGAACCTCACTGTTTGCTCCGTGAGTGGGAGGGATACAGCTGATTTTTGAGCCTCGTTGTATTCGTCTTCTAAGCAGAAAGTGTCGCAGGCGGCCTAGAAATGTTTTGTATATTCGTAAATGTATGTGTTGTGTACTAAAATATAAATATGTGAATATAATAAATACTGGCACATGGGTTAAGGACGTGAAGAATTTTTAAGTTTTAAATCGTATTAAGTTAAAATGATCCTTTCATAATATACGTACGTATTTGTACATAATAACGTTAATAATAATAGAGCATCAAAACTACTATTGTAAGATTATTGTACCCCAAATATAAAATATTTGTTGTAGCCGAGTTTTGTCTTATGCAAATAGTCTAAGAGGGCAGTTTAGTTCTTTTATAAATAGTAAGTTACCTTAAACACTTCATTAGCCCAGGTCTTGAACTGCAGTTCCTGTGCGTACAGCTCGTCCCCAGTGCCCAGATCCAACAATCTCTCTCCTCCCAAATCCCCCAGGATCCTGTCAACGGTCTTGGCAAAGTTACAGAACTTTGGATAAGCGCTTGAGCCTAGACCGAAGACGGAGAAGTGAACATTGCTTAACGGTCCCAGGTTTTCTGCTGAGGACGTGTTGGTTACGTTACCTGGAAAAGTCAATAGGAACAAATGTAGTATCAATAATAATAATAATAATTTTGATGCTATTACACCAATTAAACTAGGCCCTTGGTAATTACATTTAAGAATTGTGTTAAGGGTTCTAGTCAACGTATATCTAGTCAAGTTATTAACTGTATGTTTTATAGCAGCTAAGCATTGTAACTATCACGATAATAACAATTTAAATTGTACATTAGTGATGGTGTAGTTTCTTGCCCTGGCTATATTAGTTACAATGTGTTGTTGTTAATGCGTGGTGCCTAGTTTATATCCGCAGTTAATTAACGTCCTATTTAAAATATTTTTTTTTATATTTACAAATTATTATTTTTTTCGTTTGTTGATTATTTCAAATCCAGTTCTTTTTCTATTATTTGGTAATGGTCAATGGAACCCATTGGGAAACGGGTTATAAGCCTGTCACAATTGTTCTATCACAACTTAAATATCCATGCTTAAAAGTGACCTAGGATATATTATCATATCTCCGAGGTTCTGTCCACCCCGAAAGGGATTAGGGGACGTGAATGTACATGTATGTATTATTTGTTAACAAATTTAATAGAACAGAAATTCAGACACATTGTGTTTATCACGGTGTAGTCGAGTGCGAATTACATATAAAATATAAACCTAATTAATTGTCACATATAGTACATTTCATTTAAGCTCGTAATAAATGGTGACGTCAGATCTCAAATGGCCATTTGGGAGGTAATTAAATAGTTAACATTGGATCTACTATTTGTGGTAAATTCGTTACTACCGAATACTGTAACAATGAAATTGGCAAATGTTTAAACTTGTAAATGTATTGGAATCGTATTAATGAACCCTGAATAATTTACAATAAAGATTTAATTTACTCTTCTACTGTATTGTTGTAAAGCATATAATTCAATAGTGTAGAGAAAAACGTAACTCAGTTGTAATTTTTACGCAAAAAAATGATTTAATTAATATTCAGTCATAGGGCTTATCCTACAAAAACATATCAATTGTGCTATAAAATCACATAAATTAAAAATCATGTTACACAACAGTACCAAAATTAAAGCGCACTATCACAAATACCAAAGTTATTTACCTAACCTAACGCAGGTTATGTTTCTAAAGTTCTTTTATTCCCTACTTTAATACGTGTATGTAACATACACCGGTTGGGATCTTAAGGTCCAATTGCTATATGGAACCCATCCAAGTGACCTCGAGCATGTAGATACGAAGTGACAAACCAATACAAGATTGTATTAATCATCTGATTCGAGTAATATGAATCAACAAATATTTTGCATATTTATTAAGCGTCTTTCTTAATTATGCATGCTGTTTACATAAGATTGGTTAGTTGTCTAGGATCCCTGGAATGCTCTTATGCTACGATACGAGAAGTAAACAAGTGATGTAATCCATTATACTCACTTCTCGAAGATTCAACTCTCGATAACTGTCTTCTAACTTCTAAGGGCGATGGACTAGCCATGCTGTTTGTACGCATCAATGACTTTGGTGTTGGTAGGGACATTCTGAAAATATAAAAAAAATAGATAGAAACAATGATAACTGCATATTATAGAAGGATTAATATTATATAGTCTAGCAAAAAGATAGAAATAATTAATAATGATTACATATTAAATAATTAATGATGATAACTATTATATGTATAGTGTCAGTTGATTTGATTTGCTACCTTTAAGAAATTTAGTATACAGATAGGTATATATATAAGAAAGAAAGAAGTAAAATACTTTATTCACTGCTATGAAGCCATGTCATCTAAAACTCACTAAAATCTATACCTAACATCTAATTTATAATCGTTTCAGTATAACTATCACAGTTATTATGGCATTCATATAGAATACTAATAACAATTGCCTTTATTTGCCTCCTACGACATGCCAGAAAGGCACAGGAATAGTGCACTTAGATCATACAACCCCATAACAACAAACCCATATAACACCTTATTCTTTGTACCTTTACCCCATTTTCCCGGAACGGGTCCAAAAATATGAGATAATCTCTTTTTTATAACATCTACAAGATAAAGGGAAGAGTGCGGTTGAAAGGCCCAGTTTTATGTATTATTTTTCGGACATAATAGAATTACGAGCTCGTATTTTGTACGTAGTTGATACGACTTAGCCGCTAAGAGGAACTTAAATGGATAGTTATGAGTGAGCCTACCACTCAACGAAAAAGCTTAGCTGAAGTAATATAATAATATATTTTTTATACATAGAAGTATTGAGATTTTTCAACATATAAAATTGGTTGGCTTAATCAATAGATGTAAGGCTATCAATAAACGAGATTAAATAAAAAATCTTATAATATTAAGGCAAAGAATTCTAAGTTTTAACTTACCCAGCGCTCTCACTTGAATTCTTATTGTTATATTTTTGTTCGTTGTACAACATCTCGAAAAGATGATCAGCGAATTTCTGCAAGACAATATAGTATTATTAGTAGGGAAATCATATATATTATACGACATAACATAAACATATATTAATGTTAAAAAAAAATATTGTAAGATAACCTTTTCTAATAATTTTCAAGCTAGCATGACTTTCCCTTAGTTAAAGTTCTATGAAGTTGCATGTATAACTTACAAATCCATTATCAGGTGGTTCGCCATTTCCAAATGTTGAAGTCACAATCAAGAGTAACGTTTCGTGTTCTATTGAAAACATATCGTACTCGTCCATACAGAATACCTGAAACAATATTGAATTAATAGTATTTTATAAGTTTTAAGTATCGTTACAGCTTAATTAATAATAACTGATATAAAACTTAACAAACATTTGTAAAACTGAGTTGTAATAAAGGAACCTAATGACGTATGTATGAGTAATTTCGTAAGTATTAAAATGAACTTATGAAATTCATCATACTATTTATGACCTTTCTTTACAACTAAACTAACTTTGATTACATTTATGTCTATCCTTCTCAGCTATATTAAAACTACACTCAAGTTATAGGCTATTTAAACTCATTAAAGCTCCACTCACATGAGTATTAAAGGCATGGCCCAAAAGCGTGGCCAACTCCATCGCAAAATGCTCCGACTTTCCCGTTTCCGTAGCATACAGTATAGTAGCCTTAACGCGCTTCGAGAGGGCCTTTTTGAAAAGTTTATAAGTGAACTTCACTGCCCTGGCGATCTGTTTGAAGTGGAACTTGCGACGGGGTTTCTCGTTGTCCCATTGGTACGTCTTCCAGGGTGGTTCCTGGAATAAGAAAGGTTGAATGTACGTAAAGAGAAGAACCTTTATTGATAAACCAGTTGTTTATACATAGTAGTTGTATTATAAACTAAATTCTTTTCCAGTTTAATATATTAATTAAATTTTGACGTTGAGTTTCATATAACACTATTCTGTATTACGTGACACAATACTCTACATCAATGCTTCATGTAGGTAGTAAGGTGAAAAAGTTTTCGACACGTTTAGATTATAGTTACATTATGCAGATATGTGTAAGATCTTCTTACATTACACTTAATCTTTACTTACAGACGGAACGTTGGTGGATTATATTTAGAACAAGCCACAAATTAACCTCTTTACTATATGAATACCCTAATTTATATAAAACAGCTAAATTACCTACCTGATAACTGTATGTAGGTTTGAGGATATACTGAGCCATTTCCTGGTGAAACACAGCAGTTAGAGACCCCGATAATGGCGGAACTATCCAAACCCAGTCTGCAGGACATCCTCCTCTAAAGAAAAAAAGTTTTGTGTAGCTAAAATTAATATATTAATCATTTTGCTTAGATTTTTGGGTGATTACTCTCACTGACCCATTAGGTTGAACGGTTCTAATAATATGTTTTCATGATTTTCAAAAGATTTTAAGTTTTAAATCTTCAAGTAATACCCAGTCCTACACTAATCTTGTAATCTTATACTACTTAATCAATCATTAAACATAGACATTGTGGATTTGTCATACCAAGTTTTCTCATACAATTATAAGAGAATTTATATAATTATAATTAATGCACTTATGTGCATTGAATTACATTTGTGAAATACACCGAATACTACGGTGAGGGAAAACATCGTGAGGAAACGGGGATCGAGGAATCGGGAGAAAAAAAAATTAGTGCTGTAAATGGCAACATGGCTTACCACCTGTCACATTGAGCACTGACTATCTGGGCTACACGTGGGTTCGAGGTGGCCATAGAATTACTACCTCCGCGATTGCGGAGATGGAAACCTGAACCTATGACTACTTACGGACCCCGCAAGAGCTAATAATTATTATAATTAATAATAATTTTGTTAATAATTATTTATTTGTATATGCGTTTGTCTTGTCTATTGAATGTCAAAGTTCTATTATAGGTTTATATAACTGTTACCTGGTCCTCTTTTCATTCTCCAAATGAGTGATAAACTGTTCAGAAGCAGTGTGATGGTCCACAATAGTGATGTTATCTCGATGGAAGCTGTGAAGGACTGCGATGTTAACTTCGATGAGCGCACGGTCCTTCCAAAGGGTTGTGTAGGTGGATGTATCCAAGCCCATTTTCTCAGCTACTCTCTGGAAATGTAGGCTTCATTTAGTAAGTAAGTTTAAGATGAACTAGAAGCTTTAATAACGAAAAACATTATAATACACGTGTGTGTTCTTTCGAAAAATCAACATTCACTTTATAAAGCGAAAACCACAAATGGTACATTCATTGTAGTTACTATTTTAGAAATGAGACCGCAAAGGCATGGAGTGCGTAGTTTATCCATAGATTGCTTTTATTTTGTCGATATGAAAACTAAATGAGCTTAATATAAAAGCTTTATGCAGATAATAATTTTATTACAAAACTTTATTATGCTCTACCTAGGCAATTGATAATAATAATATTCTTTATGCAATAATAATTATAACTTTATTATGCTTTAATTTGGCAATTGATAATAATATATGTTTATTATACGTTTAAGTCCTCACCTCAACAACATTAAGTCGGCTGCTATCACAAAAGTTCCTGCAGCCAATCTCGGTGCTCATGTACCAGCCATTAAAAGCTACTCCAGTGAACTCTAGGCCTCCGCAATCGAACATCATATCTGATACTGCTGGTACTCCGTACCACTTCAGCTCCAAGTCTTTGAACCACTCATAACTAAAATAGAAACGTTTGTAATACAAATATTACATACGTACATAGTCTTCTAATTGATAACTTTGCCATAGCAACATAACTGTTATTCTTACTCGTCCATGCAGAGTCCAACATTTTAAGAACTACTCGAGATTCATTGGTTGCCCGTGCAGCTAGGACGTAAATAGAATGTTGAATAGCTGCCTTTCTTTATAGTATGTGTAATATGGTAACAAAGAATTGAATAACACTGTTCTTATTATACTCCTTAAATAATGATACCATATCCCGGATTATGTTAAAACGAGAGTAGAAATTATGCCACCGAATTTCGGTTTACCACAAAAGATGAAAAGCTTGAAAAATCTTAGAAAATAAAAAAAACCTGGATCACATGGAACGTACATATCTATGTTATACAATGTATGAAATGAATACATATAATACGTATGAATACATATGTATATGTACACCACCAAAGTAACTACAGACAGCATAGCTAAAGTTCAAAACATTTAATTTAAGGCTGAATATATTTTCTTACGTAGGATGTTCCATTTTAACTTCATAGATGATTTCCTTTGGTATCTCGAAGTATTCAGGGTCCCTTCCATCGGCAGACAGGACTAGGGGCAACACGTCGAACGCCGTGTATGCAGGCTTCCAGCCGAGTTTAAGACATACCTGGGAGTAATTTTAATTGTGTAAGAAGTGTGCCATCAATTTGCAGTGTACATATTATTATTACAGAATTGTTACATTGTACCGATGTAGGTTATATTCAACCAAAGATGCTACGCTTAAATATGGTGTAAACTTTAGAATTTATATATAGATTATATGCAAACTGGAAATAAACGTTAGGTGTGTACCTGAATTTTGTACTTTTGGATTTTAAATTAACTATTGCAGCTCACAGGCAGATCTCCCTAAGGGTACACCAAACATTTAACATATGTACGATGGAAAAAAATCGTAAGGTGTCTAAAAAATCACAGGAATATATGCGGTAATCACAAAAGTTTCTTACCTTAATAAGATTTATATTAGTATCACTGATAATGTTTGATACTTATTTTAAATAAACATTTATTATATATAGAAATCGTTGCGATAGTAGCACAATTAACACGGTAAATAAATATAATCACTGTAAATTATTATGTACCAAATAGTCTTGTAATTATAATTGCCTACCTCAGTAAATTCCACTCTCGCTGGATCACCTAGCACAGTGCCGTCCTCCTGTCTGTACCCAGCGTAGGCGATGAGTAAAGGATTCCATATTCTGTACTCGTGTGAACTATCTCTGCGCTGCGGAAATATTGTTATGGCTGACCTGGAGGTACACATAATATAATGTAAATTTTACTTATACATGTACGTATGTATATTTGTTTCAAAATACAATTATTTAAACTAGTACTCAGAGTTATGTTTACATATAGAGAAACAGTTAAAAATTACTTAAGTGACATCATAAATTTGGAAAGAATTCAGAAGTATATGTGCATTTTGACGACATCCGTGGTGCGATTGGTTAACCACCTGAACGCTAATCGTGAGGTCCCGGGTTTGGTTCCCGGTTGAGGCAGAGTCAAGAACTGCGCTTTTCTTCTGCTTTCCAGTCTGGACGTTGATTATATACTATATTGTATGTGTGTGTGTAAGTCTAAAATGTACTTCGCAAAGGGCTAGTTCAATTGGTAATAGTATCCTAATTATTATTATTATATATGTTCAAAGATAGCCAATGATCAGAGAAACTCAATTCCCACATCTTAACAAAAAACTTTTGTATGGCAATGCAGAGTAGTCATATTTATGGTTTACCTGATATTCCCTTTGTTGTTTGCGTACTTGATATGTGTGCAGAGGGCCTCGAACATTCCACTGGCTGTCGTTACTTCCCGACAATCAAATACCTGAAACCAAGAAGTTAACTTTAACTTATACCACAGGTTATAATAGCCAAGTTTAAAGCAAGTTAGCAGCTAGTAACTGCATAATTGATCAGTTTAATAATCTATAACTATGTAAATCAAACTAATATTATTATATATAGGATCATATGTATATTTTATGTATTAAATAGGGTATTTGATGTATAAATGGAGGGCATGAGTGAACTCTCTCCATTTATGATATCAATGCCATAACGACTTGTTTTGTTAAAAAATATCGTTAAGATATTATTCTCTGAAGTTCTATCCACCCCAAAATGATTTGGGGAAGTGAATGTATGTGCAGAAATATTATTTAATATCTTAAAGAGACTTAAGCCAAGCGGAAAGTATACCAAAGAATTAAATAGCAGTATCGAAGCCAAAGACATTTAGCAAAGTGGTAAACATCATCTCAGGTCATGCTCTTTGGTACTCGTTAAAAACTTCGTTCCAGGTATTACGGCAGTCACTTCCAATTAAAAGTTCCGTGTGTGGTAACCTTAAAAAGTTGTTATGGTCAAAACGTCTGCAGGGAGTTAAGTAGAGATGGACTTTTTCGTGGTCTTGTCGAGTACATTCATACGTATACATATTAACATTGGAGATAAAATGATGACATTAATATGCAATATTGAAGATATTTTAAACCCTAATATATTCAAATTACACTTAATATCCTCTTTTAGTACCTCCAACGAAATTTCGAGAAAAACAACAACGTTCATTGTATTCACGTTCAACTATCACGAAATATTCTTTACTTTACACGTAAAGGCAATATTATGTTACTTATTACCTTTTTTACAACAAGCGTTAGAATAGTAAGTGACAAGTCACGTGTAAACTAAATATCAACGATTACCTTCCATTCAAGCAACTGTAACATATTTCGAATAACAGGCGACTCATTCGGCAATTATAATCACATAATTCAACCAAAACGTTTAGGTCGTTTGACGTACGAACTGGTGCGGTAACAAAACGTACCTACAATAATGGATTCCGTACCCAAACCTTGGGAAACAATACGCGGATTCCATTTTAGTTTCCGCTCATATAAAAGCCATACCTGTCTCAGATAGCCGGCCTTAATACATGCAATTAATATTTAAATTTCATGCTTTTGTCGCGCAAAATGCGGGAGCGCTGTATTGTGTTGGACTACCTATCTTTGTGGTCGACTGGGACTTGTTCTACAAGGCCCTAGTGTTTGCATAGTCACTCAACAGGTGGAAAATTTAATTTGAATTTGGCATATTCCAAGCAGTTACTACAAGTCATACTATGTTGACGTATGATGTACCGCATTAATGTATCGTTCATTGATCGCGAATATTCTCGAACGTTCCCAGAATTTTAATTAGGTCATCTAAGGCAGAAAGTTGCAAAGTCATCTTCTAGCGGTAAATGGGATTGATTGAACGATGGTGTCATTGTCACGAATAATACAAATTAGTGCCAATAAAACTTTGATTGTTATACTAAGGGTGACTGCTTATGCTTCCTAACATGTTCTGAGTTGAAACTCTCGTAAGGTTTTTATTCGACATCTAAAAATGAGCTATGCCGAAAACTGATTATATATATTCTAATAATATCCCGAACCAAACTGGGATCCAAAGAGAATGCTAACCAGCTGTCATCCCGGAATGTCGCTGGGTGTGCAACCTGACAAAGTTCCATATAACAACACAACCCAATTCTTGCTAAAAAAGTGACCTAGGAGGTATTATCGTGTTACCAAGGTTCCACCCCGAAAGAGATTGAAGGATGTGAACATATTCATACGTACGTACGCTTTACGACTTGTGTATACACACTCCCTTTTTTATTATGGCGGGGTAGTCAGAGGCTTGAATGCCCATCTCCGAATTTTCGAAGGCATGTTAGGTATGGGTCATTCGAAGCCCGCGTATCACTATATAGACAGCACCCAACGTGATAGGTGACGTAATCGTTTATTATAATAAGCCTTAACAGTCTATGCACCTAAAATTCAAGCTATATACCAAACTGACCTGCAGTTTTTTCCACTGTATCCGTCCGATACATCTGGACGCATTTCTCCAGGCGTACTTAGCGCCAAACACGAGCTCGCTCACTTTCAACTGATAGCTGCCTGTCTCCGCGATTTCACGCTGCACTTGTTTTAATCTCGATCTGTGGTCTTCGGAGTCATCTCTGGAATGTAAAATGGGGAAATGTGTAGAAGGTTTCAAGGTTAAGGTCATTGTGAAGGTCTTAAAGCAATAAAATTGTAGGTCATACATAAGTATCCAATATAACTAGCGGTAAAAGGCGCCTTAAAGATTGTGAGGTGAAATTTCGATATTACAGTGACTATGGTTCCCAATTTATTAATAAAATCAAACTGTAATATGAAAAAATATAAACATATGATATCTAAAGCTAAACTCTCATAAGATGATTCTCTCAAACTCCTTGAAAAGATTTATTAAATTTCCATAATTTAACTACCATAGTTTCACGCTATCAACGATTTGTGCAACACAACCATAGCGTACCTTAACATAAAATACACGGTTTTCTGTAACAATATTATCAATAAGCAGATATAGAATAGATACCTTTACTTATAAAATAGGTGACGGTATTATCTTACCTCCGAAATGATGAGTAGTACTCTCTAAGGAAACTTTCAGCGTCACTATAAACTTCTTCAGCTGTTCGGGATGCTCCAGTATTGGCAGCATGCCTCACTATACTTGCTTGGCATACTTTTTCTGAACAGGGAATATTCTAGAAAAAAAAACCCTTTTAGACGTTTTAGTACAGAATTTTGAAAAGGATTCAAATACAGTTCTACAAAATAATATTCATACTATTGGTGTAATTTTATTAAAAACAAATAACGAGTATATGTATCCTGTGTTCAAGGTGGCCATAGAATTACTACCTTCGCAATTGTGGAGATGGACACCTGAACCTCTGACTACCCCGCACGGGTTAATGGTCGTGAACGCGTTTGTTTATGATTTTTGAGTATATGCTAACACGCATTATTTACGTTAGTCAATATACAAAATGTATCAAATTCTTCAGTTCCTTTTTTGCAAAAGGAGTTGGGATAGGTAGTTACTTTATTTATGTCTCTTTCCAGCTTGAATTAGTATCAGGTCATGG